>CM059350.1:2804379-2913401 GCA_030324255.1 Phytophthora capsici
CCGTTTACTGACTGGCTGACCAACTAAAGCTCAACTATGAAAGTTCGTGACACACCAGTATAATGGGGAAGCAAACCCAGATGCGCCGAGGCTACACAAAGGCCACAAAGACCAAGTTTCCTCTAAAACTGCGATACCGACGTTGCTCTGTCAACAGCCAGTCCAGCACGACAGTGAATTGGGAGCGTAACGAATGCCAACCCAGTGCAACAAAAGCGTACACGGATGACACGCAAAACGAAAAGAAAAGTGTTACTCAAGGTCAGCGGATTTCGCAGATGAACCGCGAAGTGCACATTTGGGAGAGTGCTGATGCCAACTGATGTTATCACAGTAACAGATTCAATGGAGAAGCAGGGTATCGATCCCTGTACCTCTCGCATGCTAAGCGAGCGCTCTACCATTTGAGCTACATCCCCACGACAGCAAACTACACACACTACCGCACCACAAACATTGACATAAACACTGCTCACACCACCTTCACACACACGCACTGGCCACACACTCACGCAAAATCATCTCGCGCACACGTTTGGCTACGCTGGGGAACATCAATACGCTCTCACTCAAGTTTGTTTGAAAGGCTTTCTTCATCGGAATACCCAACCACAGCCGGAAGCGCTCCGTTGTCATACCCAGAACACAACTTGGTTCGCAGCGGTTCTGACTTGCACTGCTTCATCTCGGCAGCCTGTTCGAGTCGACCCCGTTTGAGAACAAGGCAGACGAATTGAGAGAAGTGAAGTGAGGTGCTGTACCTCATTAACCCAATTAACCCAATTTACCCAATTAACCGCCCACCCCGTTTACTGACTGGCTGACCAACTAAAGCTCAACTGTGAAAGTTCGTGACACACCAGTATAACGGGGAAGCAAACCCAGATGCACCGAGACTGCACAAAGGCCACAAAGACCAAGTTTCCTCTAAAACTGCGTTACCTACGTTGCTCTGTCAACAGCCAGTCCAGCACGACAGTGAATTGGGAGCGTAACGAATGCCAACCCAGTGCTACAAAAGCGTACACGGATGACACGCAAAACGAAAAGAAAAGTGTTACTCAAGGTCAGCGGATTTCGCAGATGAACCGCGAAGTGCACATTTGGGAGAGTGCTGATGCCAACTGATGTTATCACAGTATCAGATTCAATGGAGAAGCAGGGTATCGATCCCTGTACCTCTCGCATGCTAAGCGAGCGCTCTACCATTTGAGCTACATCCCCACGACAGCAAACTACACACACTACCGCACCACAAACATTGACACAAACACTGCTCACACCACCTTCACACACACGCACTGGCCACACACTCACGCAAAATCATCTCGCGCACACGTTTGGCTACGCTGGGGAACATCAATACGCTCTCACTCAAGTTTGTTTGAAAGGCTTTCTTCATCGGAATACCCAACCACAGCCGGAAGCGCTCCGTTGTCATACCCAGAACACAACTTGGTTCGCAGCGGTTCTGACTTGCACTGCTTCATCTCGGCAGCCTGTTCGAGTCGACCCCGTTTGAGAACAAGGCAGACGAATTGAGAGAAGTGAAGTGAGGTGCTGTACCTCATTAACCCAATTAACCCAATTTACCCAATTAACCGCCCACCCCGTTTACTGACTGGCTGACCAACTAAAGCTCAACTGTGAAAGTTCGTGACACACCAGTATAACGGGGAAGCAAACCCAGATGCGCCGAGACTACACAAAGGCCACAAAGACCAAGTTTCCTCTAAAACTGCGATACCTACGTTGCTCTGTCAACAGCCAGTCCAGCACGACAGTGAATTGGGAGCGTAACGAATGCCAACCCAGTGCAACAAAAGCGTACACGGATGACACGCAAAACGAAAAGAAAAGTGTTACTCAAGGTCAGCGGATTTCGCAGATGAACCGCGAAGTGCACATTTGGGAGAGTGCTGATGCCAACTGATGTTATCACAGTATCAGATTCAATGGAGAAGCAGGGTATCGATCCCTGTACCTCTCGCATGCTAAGCGAGCGCTCTACCATTTGAGCTACATCCCCACGACAGCAAACTACACACACTACCGCACCACAAACATTGACACAAACACTGCTCACACCACCTTCACACACACGCACTGGCCACACACTCACGCAAAATCATCTCGCGCACACGTTTGGCTACGCTGGGGAACATCAATACGCTCTCACTCAAGTTTGTTTGAAAGGCTTTCTTCATCGGAATACCCAACCACAGCCGGAAGCGCTCCGTTGTCATACCCAGAACACAACTTGGTTCGCAGCGGTTCTGACTTGCACTGCTTCATCTCGGCAGCCTGTTCGAGTCGACCCCGTTTGAGAACAAGGCAGACGAATTGAGAGAAGTGAAGTGAGGTGCTGTACCTCATTAACCCAATTAACCCAATTTACCCAATTAACCGCCCACCCCGTTTACTGACTGGCTGACCAACTAAAGCTCAACTGTGAAAGTTCGTGACACACCAGTATAACGGGGAAGCAAACCCAGATGCACCGAGACTGCACAAAGGCCACAAAGACCAAGTTTCCTCTAAAACTGCGTTACCTACGTTGCTCTGTCAACAGCCAGTCCAGCACGACAGTGAATTGGGAGCGTAACGAATGCCAACCCAGTGCTACAAAAGCGTACACGGATGACACGCAAAACGAAAAGAAAAGTGTTACTCAAGGTCAGCGGATTTCGCAGATGAACCGCGAAGTGCACATTTGGGAGAGTGCTGATGCCAACTGATGTTATCACAGTATCAGATTCAATGGAGAAGCAGGGTATCGATCCCTGTACCTCTCGCATGCTAAGCGAGCGCTCTACCATTTGAGCTACATCCCCACGACAGCAAACTACACACACTACCGCACCACAAACATTGACACAAACACTGCTCACACCACCTTCACACACACGCACTGGCCACACACTCACGCAAAATCATCTCGCGCACACGTTTGGCTACGCTGGGGAACATCAATACGCTCTCACTCAAGTTTGTTTGAAAGGCTTTCTTCATCGGAATACCCAACCACAGCCGGAAGCGCTCCGTTGTCATACCCAGAACACAACTTGGTTCGCAGCGGTTCTGACTTGCACTGCTTCATCTCGGCAGCCTGTTCGAGTCGACCCCGTTTGAGAACAAGGCAGACGAATTGAGAGAAGTGAAGTGAGGTGCTGTACCTCATTAACCCAATTAACCCAATTTACCCAATTAACCGCCCACCCCGTTTACTGACTGGCTGACCAACTAAAGCTCAACTGTGAAAGTTCGTGACACACCAGTATAACGGGGAAGCAAACCCAGATGCACCGAGACTGCACAAAGGCCACAAAGACCAAGTTTCCTCTAAAACTGCGTTACCTACGTTGCTCTGTCAACAGCCAGTCCAGCACGACAGTGAATTGGGAGCGTAACGAATGCCAACCCAGTGCTACAAAAGCGTACACGGATGACACGCAAAACGAAAAGAAAAGTGTTACTCAAGGTCAGCGGATTTCGCAGATGAACCGCGAAGTGCACATTTGGGAGAGTGCTGATGCCAACTGATGTTATCACAGTATCAGATTCAATGGAGAAGCAGGGTATCGATCCCTGTACCTCTCGCATGCTAAGCGAGCGCTCTACCATTTGAGCTACATCCCCACGACAGCAAACTACACACACTACCGCACCACAAACATTGACACAAACACTGCTCACACCACCTTCACACACACGCACTGGCCACACACTCACGCAAAATCATCTCGCGCACACGTTTGGCTACGCTGGGGAACATCAATACGCTCTCACTCAAGTTTGTTTGAAAGGCTTTCTTCATCGGAATACCCAACCACAGCCGGAAGCGCTCCGTTGTCATACCCAGAACACAACTTGGTTCGCAGCGGTTCTGACTTGCACTGCTTCATCTCGGCAGCCTGTTCGAGTCGACCCCGTTTGAGAACAAGGCAGACGAATTGAGTGAAGTGAAGTGAGGTACTGTACCTCATTAACCCAATTAACCCAATTTACCCAATTAACCGCCCACCCCGTTTACTGACTGGCTGACCAACTAAAGCTCAACTGTGAAAGTTCGTGACACACCAGTATAACGGGAAGCAAACCCAGATGCGCCGAGACTACACAAAGGCCACAAAGACCAAGTTTCCTCTAAAACTGCGATACCTACGTTGCTCTGTCAACAGCCAGTCCAGCACGACAGTGAATTGGGAGCGTAACGAATGCCAACCCAGTGCAACAAAAGCGTACACGGATGACACGCAAAACGAAAAGAAAAGTGTTACTCAAGGTCAGCGGATTTCGCAGATGAACCGCGAAGTGCACATTTGGGAGAGTGCTGATGCCAACTGATGTTATCACAGTAACAGATTCAATGGAGAAGCAGGGTATCGATCCCTGTACCTCTCGCATGCTAAGCGAGCGCTCTACCATTTGAGCTACATCCCCACGACAGCAAACTACACACACTACCGCACCACAAACATTGACACAAACACTGCTCACACCACCTTCACACACACGCACTGACCACACACTCACGCAAAATCATCTCGCGCACACGTTTGGCTACGCTGGGGAACATCAATACGCTCTCACTCAAGTTTGTTTGAAAGGCTTTCTTCATCGGAATACCCAACCACAGCCGGAAGCGCTCCGTTGTCATACCCAGAACACAACTTGGTTCGCAGCGGTTCTGACTTGCACTGCTTCATCTCGGCAGCCCGTTCGAGTCGACCCCGTTTGAGAACAAGGCAGACGAATTGAGTGAAGTGAAGTGAGGTACTGTACCTCATTAACCCAATTAACCCAATTTACCCAATTAACCGCCCACCCCGTCTACTGACTGGCTGACCAACTAAAGCTCAACTGTGAAAGTTCGTGACACACCAGTATAACGGGGAAGCAAACCCAGATGCGCCGAGACTACACAAAGGCCACAAAGACCAAGTTTCCTCTAAAACTGCGATACCTACGTTGCTCTGTCAACAGCCAGTCCAGCACGACAGTGAATTGGGAGCGTAACGAATGCCAACCCAGTGCAACAAAAGCGTACACGGATGACACGCAAAACGAAAAGAAAAGTGTTACTCAAGGTCAGCGGATTTCGCAGATGAACCGCGAAGTGCACATTTGGGAGAGTGCTGATGCCAACTGATGTTATCACAGTAACAGATTCAATGGAGAAGCAGGGTATCGATCCCTGTACCTCTCGCATGCTAAGCGAGCGCTCTACCATTTGAGCTACATCCCCACGACAGCAAACTACACACACTACCGCACCACAAACATTGACACAAACACTGCTCACACCACCTTCACACACACGCACTGACCACACACTCACGCAAAATCATCTCGCGCACACGTTTGGCTACGCTGGGGAACATCAATACGCTCTCACTCAAGTTTGTTTGAAAGGCTTTCTTCATCGGAATACCCAACCACAGCCGGAAGCGCTCCGTTGTCATACCCAGAACACAACTTGGTTCGCAGCGGTTCTGACTTGCACTGCTTCATCTCGGCAGCCCGTTCGAGTCGACCCCGTTTGAGAACAAGGCAGACGAATTGAGTGAAGTGAAGTGAGGTACTGTACCTCATTAACCCAATTAACCCAATTTACCCAATTAACCGCCCACCCCGTCTACTGACTGGCTGACCAACTAAAGCTCAACTGTGAAAGTTCGTGACACACCAGTATAACGGGGAAGCAAACCCAGATGCGCCGAGACTACACAAAGGCCACAAAGACCAAGTTTCCTCTAAAACTGCGATACCTACGTTGCTCTGTCAACAGCCAGTCCAGCACGACAGTGAATTGGGAGCGTAACGAATGCCAACCCAGTGCAACAAAAGCGTACACGGATGACACGCAAAACGAAAAGAAAAGTGTTACTCAAGGTCAGCGGATTTCGCAGATGAACCGCGAAGTGCACATTTGGGAGAGTGCTGATGCCAACTGATGTTATCACAGTAACAGATTCAATGGAGAAGCAGGGTATCGATCCCTGTACCTCTCGCATGCTAAGCGAGCGCTCTACCATTTGAGCTACATCCCCACGACAGCAAACTACACACACTACCGCACCACAAACATTGACACAAACACTGCTCACACCACCTTCACACACACGCACTGACCACACACTCACGCAAAATCATCTCGCGCACACGTTTGGCTACGCTGGGGAACATCAATACGCTCTCACTCAAGTTTGTTTGAAAGGCTTTCTTCATCGGAATACCCAACCACAGCCGGAAGCGCTCCGTTGTCATACCCAGAACACAACTTGGTTCGCAGCGGTTCTGACTTGCACTGCTTCATCTCGGCAGCCTGTTCGAGTCGACCCCGTTTGAGAACAAGGCAGACGAATTGAGTGAAGTGAAGTGAGGTACTGTACCTCATTAACCCAATTAACCCAATTTACCCAATTAACCGCCCACCCCGTTTACTGACTGGCTCACCAACTAAAGCTCAACTGTGAAAGTTCGTGACACACCAGTATAACGGGGAAGCAAACCCAGATGCGCCGAGACTACACAAAGGCCACAAAGACCAAGTTTCCTCTAAAACTGCGATACCTACGTTGCTCTGTCAACAGCCAGTCCAGCACGACAGTGAATTGGGAGCGTAACGAATGCCAACCCAGTGCAACAAAAGCGTACACGGATGACACGCAAAACGAAAAGAAAAGTGTTACTCAAGGTCAGCGGATTTCGCAGATGAACCGCGAAGTGCACATTTGGGAGAGTGCTGATGCCAACTGATGTTATCACAGTAACAGATTCAATGGAGAAGCAGGGTATCGATCCCTGTACCTCTCGCATGCTAAGCGAGCGCTCTACCATTTGAGCTACATCCCCACGACAGCAAACTACACACACTACCGCACCACAAACATTGACACAAACACTGCTCACACCACCTTCACACACACGCACTGACCACACACTCACGCAAAATCATCTCGCGCACACGTTTGGCTACGCTGGGGAACATCAATACGCTCTCACTCAAGTTTGTTTGAAAGGCTTTCTTCATCGGAATACCCAACCACAGCCGGAAGCGCTCCGTTGTCATACCCAGAACACAACTTGGTTCGCAGCGGTTCTGACTTGCACTGCTTCATCTCGGCAGCCTGTTCGAGTCGACCCCGTTTGAGAACAAGGCAGACGAATTGAGTGAAGTGAAGTGAGGTACTGTACCTCATTAACCCAATTAACCCAATTTACCCAATTAACCGCCCACCCCGTCTACTGACTGGCTCACCAACTAAAGCTCAACTGTGAAAGTTCGTGACACACCAGTATAACGGGGAAGCAAACCCAGATGCGCCGAGACTACACAAAGGCCACAAAGACCAAGTTTCCTCTAAAACTGCGATACCTACGTTGCTCTGTCAACAGCCAGTCCAGCACGACAGTGAATTGGGAGCGTAACGAATGCCAACCCAGTGCAACAAAAGCGTACACGGATGACACGCAAAACGAAAAGAAAAGTGTTACTCAAGGTCAGCGGATTTCGCAGATGAACCGCGAAGTGCACATTTGGGAGAGTGCTGATGCCAACTGATGTTATCACAGTAACAGATTCAATGGAGAAGCAGGGTATCGATCCCTGTACCTCTCGCATGCTAAGCGAGCGCTCTACCATTTGAGCTACATCCCCACGACAGCAAACTACACACACTACCGCACCACAAACATTGACACAAACACTGCTCACACCACCTTCACACACACGCACTGACCACACACTCACGCAAAATCATCTCGCGCACACGTTTGGCTACGCTGGGGAACATCAATACGCTCTCACTCAAGTTTGTTTGAAAGGCTTTCTTCATCGGAATACCCAACCACAGCCGGAAGCGCTCCGTTGTCATACCCAGAACACAACTTGGTTCGCAGCGGTTCTGACTTGCACTGCTTCATCTCGGCAGCCTGTTCGAGTCGACCCCGTTTGAGAACAAGGCAGACGAATTGAGTGAAGTGAAGTGAGGTGCTGTACCTCATTAACCCAATTAACCCAATTTACCCAATTAACCGCCCACCCCGTTTACTGACTGGCTCACCAACTAAAGCTCAACTGTGAAAGTTCGTGACACACCAGTATAACGGGGAAGCAAACCCAGATGCGCCGAGACTACACAAAGGCCACAAAAACCAAGTTTCCTCTAAAACTGCGATACCTACGTTGCTCTGTCAACAGCCAGTCCAGCACGACAGTGAATTGGGAGCGTAACGAATGCCAACCCAGTGCAACAAAAGCGTACACGGATGACACGCAAAACGAAAAGAAAAGTGTTACTCAAGGTCAGCGGATTTCGCAGATGAACCGCGAAGTGCACATTTGGGAGAGTGCTGATGCCAACTGATGTTATCACAGTAACAGATTCAATGGAGAAGCAGGGTATCGATCCCTGTACCTCTCGCATGCTAAGCGAGCGCTCTACCATTTGAGCTACATCCCCACGACAGCAAACTACACACACTACCGCACCACAAACATTGACACAAACACTGCTCACACCACCTTCACACACACGCACTGACCACACACTCACGCAAAATCATCTCGCGCACACGTTTGGCTACGCTGGGGAACATCAATACGCTCTCACTCAAGTTTGTTTGAAAGGCTTTCTTCATCGGAATACCCAACCACAGCCGGAAGCGCTCCGTTGTCATACCCAGAACACAACTTGGTTCGCAGCGGTTCTGACTTGCACTGCTTCATCTCGGCAGCCTGTTCGAGTCGACCCCGTTTGAGAACAAGGCAGACGAATTGAGTGAAGTGAAGTGAGGTGCTGTACCTCATTAACCCAATTAACCCAATTTACCCAATTAACCGCCCACCCCGTTTACTGACTGGCTCACCAACTAAAGCTCAACTGTGAAAGTTCGTGACACACCAGTATAACGGGGAAGCAAACCCAGATGCGCCGAGACTACACAAAGGCCACAAAGACCAAGTTTCCTCTAAAACTGCGATACCTACGTTGCTCTGTCAACAGCCAGTCCAGCACGACAGTGAATTGGGAGCGTAACGAATGCCAACCCAGTGCAACAAAAGCGTACACGGATGACACGCAAAACGAAAAGAAAAGTGTTACTCAAGGTCAGCGGATTTCGCAGATGAACCGCGAAGTGCACATTTGGGAGAGTGCTGATGCCAACTGATGTTATCACAGTAACAGATTCAATGGAGAAGCAGGGTATCGATCCCTGTACCTCTCGCATGCTAAGCGAGCGCTCTACCATTTGAGCTACATCCCCACGACAGCAAACTACACACACTACCGCACCACAAACATTGACACAAACACTGCTCACACCACCTTCACACACACGCACTGACCACACACTCACGCAAAATCATCTCGCGCACACGTTTGGCTACGCTGGGGAACATCAATACGCTCTCACTCAAGTTTGTTTGAAAGGCTTTCTTCATCGGAATACCCAACCACAGCCGGAAGCGCTCCGTTGTCATACCCAGAACACAACTTGGTTCGCAGCGGTTCTGACTTGCACTGCTTCATCTCGGCAGCCTGTTCGAGTCGACCCCGTTTGAGAACAAGGCAGACGAATTGAGTGAAGTGAAGTGAGGTGCTGTACCTCATTAACCCAATTAACCCAATTTACCCAATTAACCGCCCACCCCGTTTACTGACTGGCTCACCAACTAAAGCTCAACTGTGAAAGTTCGTGACACACCAGTATAACGGGGAAGCAAACCCAGATGCGCCGAGACTACACAAAGGCCACAAAAACCAAGTTTCCTCTAAAACTGCGATACCTACGTTGCTCTGTCAACAGCCAGTCCAGCACGACAGTGAATTGGGAGCGTAACGAATGCCAACCCAGTGCAACAAAAGCGTACACGGATGACACGCAAAACGAAAAGAAAAGTGTTACTCAAGGTCAGCGGATTTCGCAGATGAACCGCGAAGTGCACATTTGGGAGAGTGCTGATGCCAACTGATGTTATCACAGTAACAGATTCAATGGAGAAGCAGGGTATCGATCCCTGTACCTCTCGCATGCTAAGCGAGCGCTCTACCATTTGAGCTACATCCCCACGACAGCAAACTACACACACTACCGCACCACAAACATTGACACAAACACTGCTCACACCACCTTCACACACACGCACTGGCCACACACTCACGCAAAATCATCTCGCGCACACGTTTGGCTACGCTGGGGAACATCAATACGCTCTCACTCAAGTTTGTTTGAAAGGCTTTCTTCATCGGAATACCCAACCACAGCCGGAAGCGCTCCGTTGTCATACCCAGAACACAACTTGGTTCGCAGCGGTTCTGACTTGCACTGCTTCATCTCGGCAGCCTGTTCGAGTCGACCCCGTTTGAGAACAAGGCAGACGAATTGAGTGAAGTGAAGTGAGGTGCTGTACCTCATTAACCCAATTAACCCAATTTACCCAATTAACCGCCCACCCCGTTTACTGACTGGCTCACCAACTAAAGCTCAACTGTGAAAGTTCGTGACACACCAGTATAACGGGGAAGCAAACCCAGATGCGCCGAGACTACACAAAGGCCACAAAGACCAAGTTTCCTCTAAAACTGCGATACCTACGTTGCTCTGTCAACAGCCAGTCCAGCACGACAGTGAATTGGGAGCGTAACGAATGCCAACCCAGTGCAACAAAAGCGTACACGGATGACACGCAAAACGAAAAGAAAAGTGTTACTCAAGGTCAGCGGATTTCGCAGATGAACCGCGAAGTGCACATTTGGGAGAGTGCTGATGCCGACTGATGTTATCACAGTAACAGATTCAATGGAGAAGCAGGGTATCGATCCCTGTACCTCTCGCATGCTAAGCGAGCGCTCTACCATTTGAGCTACATCCCCACGACAGCAAACTACACACACTACCGCACCACAAACATTGACACAAACACTGCTCACACCACCTTCACACACACGCACTGGCCACACACTCACGCAAAATCATCTCGCGCACACGTTTGGCTACGCTGGGGAACATCAATACGCTCTCACTCAAGTTTGTTTGAAAGGCTTTCTTCATCGGAATACCCAACCACAGCCGGAAGCGCTCCGTTGTCATACCCAGAACACAACTTGGTTCGCAGCGGTTCTGACTTGCACTGCTTCATCTCGGCAGCCTGTTCGAGTCGACCCCGTTTGAGAACAAGGCAGACGAATTGAGTGAAGTGAAGTGAGGTGCTGTACCTCATTAACCCAATTAACCCAATTTACCCAATTAACCGCCCACCCCGTTTACTGACTGGCTCACCAACTAAAGCTCAACTGTGAAAGTTCGTGACACACCAGTATAACGGGGAAGCAAACCCAGATGCGCCGAGACTACACAAAGGCCACAAAGACCAAGTTTCCTCTAAAACTGCGATACCTACGTTGCTCTGTCAACAGCCAGTCCAGCACGACAGTGAATTGGGAGCGTAACGAATGCCAACCCAGTGCAACAAAAGCGTACACGGATGACACGCAAAACGAAAAGAAAAGTGTTACTCAAGGTCAGCGGATTTCGCAGATGAACCGCGAAGTGCACATTTGGGAGAGTGCTGATGCCAACTGATGTTATCACAGTAACAGATTCAATGGAGAAGCAGGGTATCGATCCCTGTACCTCTCGCATGCTAAGCGAGCGCTCTACCATTTGAGCTACATCCCCACGACAGCAAACTACACACACTACCGCACCACAAACATTGACACAAACACTGCTCACACCACCTTCACACACACGCACTGACCACACACTCACGCAAAATCATCTCGCGCACACGTTTGGCTACGCTGGGGAACATCAATACGCTCTCACTCAAGTTTGTTTGAAAGGCTTTCTTCATCGGAATACCCAACCACAGCCGGAAGCGCTCCGTTGTCATACCCAGAACACAACTTGGTTCGCAGCGGTTCTGACTTGCACTGCTTCATCTCGGCAGCCTGTTCGAGTCGACCCCGTTTGAGAACAAGGCAGACGAATTGAGTGAAGTGAAGTGAGGTACTGTACCTCATTAACCCAATTAACCCAATTTACCCAATTAACCGCCCACCCCGTTTACTGACTGGCTCACCAACTAAAGCTCAACTGTGAAAGTTCGTGACACACCAGTATAACGGGGAAGCAAACCCAGATGCGCCGAGACTACACAAAGGCCACAAAGACCAAGTTTCCTCTAAAACTGCGATACCTACGTTGCTCTGTCAACAGCCAGTCCAGCACGACAGTGAATTGGGAGCGTAACGAATGCCAACCCAGTGCAACAAAAGCGTACACGGATGACACGCAAAACGAAAAGAAAAGTGTTACTCAAGGTCAGCGGATTTCGCAGATGAACCGCGAAGTGCACATTTGGGAGAGTGCTGATGCCAACTGATGTTATCACAGTAACAGATTCAATGGAGAAGCAGGGTATCGATCCCTGTACCTCTCGCATGCTAAGCGAGCGCTCTACCATTTGAGCTACATCCCCACGACAGCAAACTACACACACTACCGCACCACAAACATTGACACAAACACTGCTCACACCACCTTCACACACACGCACTGACCACACACTCACGCAAAATCATCTCGCGCACACGTTTGGCTACGCTGGGGAACATCAATACGCTCTCACTCAAGTTTGTTTGAAAGGCTTTCTTCATCGGAATACCCAACCACAGCCGGAAGCGCTCCGTTGTCATACCCAGAACACAACTTGGTTCGCAGCGGTTCTGACTTGCACTGCTTCATCTCGGCAGCCTGTTCGAGTCGACCCCGTTTGAGAACAAGGCAGACGAATTGAGTGAAGTGAAGTGAGGTACTGTACCTCATTAACAGAATTTACCCAATTAACCGACCACCCCGTTTACTGACTGGCTGACCAACTAAAGCTCAACTGTGAAAGTTCGTGACACACCAGTATAACGGGGAAGCAAACCCAGATGCGCCGAGACTACACAAAGGCCACAAAGACCAAGTTTCCTCTAAAACTGCGATACCTACGTTGCTCTGTCAACAGCCAGTCCAGCACGACAGTGAATTGGGAGCGTAACGAATGCCAACCCAGTGCTACAAAAGCGTACACGGATGACACGCAAAACGAAAAGAAAAGTGTTACTCAAGGTCAGCGGATTTCGCAGATGAACCGCGAAGTGCACATTTGGGAGAGTGCTGATGCCAACTGATGTTATCACAGTATCAGATTCAATGGAGAAGCAGGGTATCGATCCCTGTACCTCTCGCATGCTAAGCGAGCGCTCTACCATTTGAGCTACATCCCCACGACAGCAAACTACACACACTACCGCACCACAAACATTGACACAAACACTGCTCACACCACCTTCACACACACGCACTGACCACACACTCACGCAAAATCATCTCGCGCACACGTTTGGCTACGCTGGGGAACATCAATACGCTCTCACTCAAGTTTGTTTGAAAGGCTTTCTTCATCAGAATACCCAACCACAGCCGGAAGCGCTCCGTTGTCATACCCAGAACACAACTTGGTTCGCAGCGGTTCTGACTTGCACTGCTTCATCTCGGCAGCCTGTTCGAGTCGACCCCGTTTGAGAACAAGGCAGACGAATTGAGTGAAGTGAAGTGAGGTGCTGTACCTCATTAACCCAATTAACCCAATTTACCCAATTAACCGCCCACCCCGTTTACTGACTGGCTCACCAACTAAAGCTCAACTGTGAAAGTTCGTGACACACCAGTATAACGGGGAAGCAAACCCAGATGCGCCGAGACTACACAAAGGCCACAAAGACCAAGTTTCCTCTAAAACTGCGTTACCTACGTTGCTCTGTCAACAGCCAGTCCAGCACGACAGTGAATTGGGAGCGTAACGAATGCCAACCCAGTGCAACAAAAGCGTACACGGATGACACGCAAAACGAAAAGAAAAGTGTTACTCAAGGTCAACGGATTTCGCAGACTGGTGTGTCACGAACTTTCATAGTTGAGCTTTAGTTGGTCAGCCAGTCAGTAAACGGGGTGGTCGGTTAATTGGGTAAATTCTGTTAATGAGGTACAGTACCTCACTTCACTTCACTCAATTCGTCTGCCTTGTTCTCAAACGGGGTCGACTCGAACAGGCTGCCGAGATGAAGCAGTGCAAGTCAGAACCGCTGCGAACCAAGTTGTGTTCTGGGTATAACAACGGAGCGCTTCCGGCTGTGGTTGGGTATTCCGATGAAGAAAGCCTTTCAAACAAACTTGAGTGAGAGCGTATTGATGTTCCCCAGCGTAGCCAAACGTGTGCGCGAGATGATTTTGCGTGAGTGTGTGGTCAGTGCGTGTGTGTGAAGGTGGTGTGAGCAGTGTTTGTGTCAATGTTTGTGGTGCGGTTGTGTGTGTAGTTTGCTGTCGTGGGGATGTAGCTCAAATGGTAGAGCGCTCGCTTAGCATGCGATAGGTACAGGGATCGATACCCTGCTTCTCCATTGAATCTGTTACTGTGATAACATCAGTTGGCATCAGCACTCTCCCAAATGTGCACTTCGCGGTTCATCTGCGAAATCCGCTGACCTTGAGTAACACTTTTCTTTTCGTTTTGCGTGCCATCCGTGTACGCTTTTGTTGCACTGGGTTGGCATTCGTTACGCTCCCAATTCACTGTCGTGCTGGACTGGCTGTTGACAGAGCAACGTAGGTAACGCAGTTTTAGAGGAAACTTGGTCTTTGTGGCCTTTGTGTAGTCTCGGCGCATCTGGGTTTGCTTCCCCATTATACTGGTGTGTCACGAACTTTCATAGTTGAGCTTTAGTTGGTCAGCCAGTCAGTAAACGGGGTGGGCGGTTAATTGGGTAAATTGGGTTAATTGGGTTAATGAGGTACAGCACCTCACTTCACTTCTCTCAATTCATCTGCCTTGTTCTCAAACGGGGTCGACTCGAACGGGCTGCCGAGATGAAGCAGTGCAAGTCAGAACCGCTGCGAACCAAGTTGTGTTCTGGGTATGACAACGGAGCGCTTCCGGCTGTGGTTGGGTATTCCGATGAAGAAAGCCTTTCAAACAAACTTGAGTGAGAGCGTATTGATGTTCCCCAGCGTAGCCAAACGTGTGCGCGAGATGATTTTGCGTGAGTGTGTGGTCAGTGCGTGTGTGTGAAGGTGGTGTGAGCAGTGTTTGTGTCAATGTTTGTGGTGCGGTTGTGTGTGTAGTTTGCTGTCGTGGGGATGTAGCTCAAATGGTAGAGTGCTCGCTTAGCACAAGGATCGATACCCTGCTTCTCCATTGAATCTGTTACTGTGATAACATCAGTTGGCATCAGCACTCTCCCAAATGTGCACTTCGCAGTTCATATAATGGGGAAGTAAACCCAGATGCGCCGAGACTACACAAAGGCCACAAAGACCAAGTTTCCTCTAAAACTGCGTTACCTACGTTGCTCTGTCAACAGCCAGTCCAGCACGACAGTGAATTGGGAGCGTAACGAATGCCAACCCAGTGCTACAAAAGCGTACACGGATGACACGCAAAACGAAAAGAAAAGTGTTACTCAAGGTCAGCGGATTTCGCAGATGAACCGCGAAGTGCACATTTGGGAGAGTGCTGATGCCAACTGATGTTATCACAGTATCAGATTCAATGGAGAAGCAGGGTATCGATCCCTGTACCTATCGCATGCTAAGCGAGCGCTCTACCATTTGAGCTACATCCCCACGACAGCAAACTACACACACTACCGCACCACAAACATTGACACAAACACTGCTCACACCACCTTCACACACACGCACTGACCACACACTCACGCAAAATCATCTCGCGCACACGTTTGGCTACGCTGGGGAACATCAATACACTCTCACTCAAGTTTGTTTGAAAGGCTTTCTTCATCGGAATACCCAACCACAGCCGGAAGCGCTCCGTTGTCATACCCAGAACACAACTTGGTTCGCAGCGGTTCTGACTTGCACTGCTTCATCTCGGCAGCCCGTTCGAGTCGACCCCGTTTGAGAACAAGGCAGATGAATTGAGAGAAGTGAAGTGAGGTGCTGTACCTCATTAACCCAATTAACCCAATTTACCCAATTAACCGCCCACCCCGTTTACTGACTGGCTCACCAACTAAAGCTCAACTGTGAAAGTTCGTGACACACCAGTATAACGGGGAAGCAAACCCAGATGCGCCGAGGCTGCACAAAGACCACAAAGACCAAGTTTCCTCTAAAACTGCGATACCTACGTTGCTCTGTCAACAGCCAGTCCAGCACGACAGTGAATTGGGAGCGTAACGAATGCCAACCCAGTGCAACAAAAGCGTACACGGATGACACGCAAAACGAAAAGAAAAGTGTTACTCAAGGTCAGCGGATTTCGCAGATGAACCGCGAAGTGCACATTTGGGAGAGTGCTGATGCCAACTGATGTTATCACAGTAACAGATTCAATGGAGAAGCAGGGTATCGATCCCTGTACCTCTCGCATGCTAAGCGAGCGCTCTACCATTTGAGCTACATCCCCACGACAGCAAACTACACACACTACCGCACCACAAACATTGACACAAACACTGCTCACACCACCTTCACACACACGCACTGACCACACACTCACGCAAAATCATCTCGCGCACACGTTTGGCTACGCTGGGGAACATCAATACGCTCTCACTCAAGTTTGTTTGAAAGGCTTTCTTCATCGGAATACCCAACCCCAGCCGGAAGCGCTCCGTTGTCATACCCAGAACACAACTTGGTTCGCAGCGGTTCTGACTTGCACTGCTTCATCTCGGCAGCCCGTTCGAGTCGACCCAGTTTGAGAACAAGGCAGATGAATTGAGAGACGTGAAGTGAGGTGCTGTACCTCATTAACCCAATTAACCCAATTTACCCAATTAACCGCCCACCCCGTTTACTGACTGGCTCACCAACTAAAGCTCAACTGTGAAAGTTCGTGACACACCAGTATAACGGGGAAGCAAACCCAGATGCGCCGAGGCTGCACAAAGACCACAAAGACCAAGTTTCCTCTAAAACTGCGTTACCTACGTTGCTCTGTCAACAGCCAGTCCAGCACGACAGTGAATTGGGAGCGTAACGAATGCCAACCCAGTGCAACAAAAGCGTACACGGATGACACGCAAAACGAAAAGAAAAGTGTTACTCAAGGTCAGCGGATTTCGCAGATGAACCGCGAAGTGCACATTTGGGAGAGTGCTGATGCCAACTGATGTTATCACAGTAACAGATTCAATGGAGAAGCAGGGTATCGATCCCTGTACCTATCGCATGCTAAGCGAGCGCTCTACCATTTGAGCTACATCCCCACGACAGCAAACTACACACACTACCGCACCACAAACATTGACACAAACACTGCTCACACCACCTTCACACACACGCACTGACCACACACTCACGCAAAATCATCTCGCGCACACGTTTGGCTACGCTGGGGAACATCAATACGCTCTCACTCAAGTTTGTTTGAAAGGCTTTCTTCATCGGAATACCCAACCACAGCCGGAAGCGCTCCGTTGTTATACCCAGAACACAACTGGGTTCGCAGCGGTTCTGACTTGCACTGCTTCATCTCGGCAGCCCGTTCGAGTCGACCCAGTTTGAGAACAAGGCAGATGAATTGAGAGACGTGAAGTGAGGTGCTGTACCTCATTAACCCAATTAACCCAATTTACCCAATTAACCGCCCACCCCGTTTACTGACTGGCTCACCAACTAAAGCTCAACTGTGAAAGTTCGTGACACACCAGTATAACGGGGAAGCAAACCCAGATGCGCCGAGGCTGCACAAAGACCACAAAGACCAAGTTTCCTCTAAAACTGCGTTACCTACGTTGCTCTGTCAACAGCCAGTCCAGCACGACAGTGAATTGGGAGCGTAACGAATGCCAACCCAGTGCAACAAAAGCGTACACGGATGACACGCAAAACGAAAAGAAAAGTGTTACTCAAGGTCAGCGGATTTCGCAGATGAACCGCGAAGTGCACATTTGGGAGAGTGCTGATGCCAACTGATGTTATCACAGTAACAGATTCAATGGAGAAGCAGGGTATCGATCCCTGTACCTCTCGCATGCTAAGCGAGCGCTCTACCATTTGAGCTACATCCCCACGACAGCAAACTACACACACTACCGCACCACAAACATTGACACAAACACTGCTCACACCACCTTCACACACACGCACTGACCACACACTCACGCAAAATCATCTCGCGCACACGTTTGGCTACGCTGGGGAACATCAATACGCTCTCACTCAAGTTTGTTTGAAAGGCTTTCTTCATCGGAATACCCAACCACAGCCGGAAGCGCTCCGTTGTTATACCCAGAACACAACTGGGTTCGCAGCGGTTCTGACTTGCACTGCTTCATCTCGGCAGCCCGTTCGAGTCGACCCCGTTTGAGAACAAGGCAGATGAATTGAGAGATGTGAAGTGAGGTGCAGTACCTCATTAACCCAATTAACCCAATTTACCCAATTAACCGCCCACCCCGTTTACTGACTGGCTCACCAACTAAAGCTCAACTGTGAAAGTTCGTGACACACCAGTATAATGGGGAAGCAAACCCAGATGCGCCGAGGCTACACAAAGGCCACAAAGACCAAGTTTCCTCTAAAACTGCGATACCGACGTTGCTCTGTCAACAGCCAGTCCAGCACGACAGTGAATTGGGAGCGTAACGAATGCCAACCCAGTGCAACAAAAGCGTACACGGATGACACGCAAAACGAAAAGAAAAGTGTTACTCAAGGTCAGCGGATTTCGCAGATGAACCGCGAAGTGCACATTTGGGAGAGTGCTGATGCCAACTGATGTTATCACAGTAACAGATTCAATGGAGAAGCAGGGTATCGATCCCTGTACCTCTCGCATGCTAAGCGAGCGCTCTACCATTTGAGCTACATCCCCACGACAGCAAACTACACACACTACCGCACCACAAACATTGACACAAACACTGCTCACACCACCTTCACACACACGCACTGACCACACACTCACGCAAAATCATCTCGCGCACACGTTTGGCTACGCTGGGGAACATCAATACGCTCTCACTCAAGTTTGTTTGAAAGGCTTTCTTCATCGGAATACCCAACCACAGCCGGAAGCGCTCCGTTGTCATACCCAGAACCCAACTGGGTTCGCAGCGGTTCTGACTTGCACGGCTTCATCTCGGCAGCCTGTTCGAGTCGACCCCGTTTGAGAACAAGGCAGACGAATTGAGTGAAGTGAAGTGAGGTACTGTACCTCATTAACCCAATTAACCCAATTTACCCAATTAACCGACCACCCCGTTTACTGACTGGCTGACCAACGAAAGCTCAACTATGAAAGTTCGTGACACACCAGTATAATGGGGAAGCAAACCCAGATGCGCCGAGACTGCACAAAGGTCACAAAGACCAAGTTTCCTCTAAAACTGCGTTACCTACGTTGCTCTGTCAACAGCCAGTCCAGCACGACAGTGAATTGGGAGCGTAACGAATGCCAACCCAGTGCAACAAAAGCGTACACGGATGACACGCAAAACGAAAAGAAAAGTGTTACTCAAGGTCAGCGGATTTCGCAGATGTATTGTAGGCGTCGTGGCCGTATGTGTAGGCGTCATGATCGTTAGTGTAGGCATCATGGCCGTTAGGGTAGGCACCATGGTCGCTATTGTAGGCGTCATGACCCTACACGACAGCAAATGCTGTCTTCGCTAGTATTGGCACCACTCAGTGGCTGATGTATGGGCATCATGACCTCTTTAAGGCGCTAAGAAACACAGTGGCCATCGCAAGAAAAAAGGAGGAGGCACGTGACCTCCCTACAAGCAGCACTTCAGCCATGGTTGGGGTCCACCAACGCCTTGAAGGTAACGTGCGGTCCTGCTGAGTCAGATCGTCATCTCTACCCTTGTTAAGCGTTGCTGTTGAAGTAATTGTTTGTGCAAAGTTGTTAGGTCAGTGCAGTGTGGATTGAGGACACAGATAATGAGGCTTAGGCGGCGATAATAGAGATGAAGTCTTGAGTGTAGCAAGAGACGACGCTTAAGAAGAAGGTACTTGGTAAAAGAGGAAGTGCTGAATTAGAGAGTCTGGTGTTCTGAAGGGGGGTTATTCTCCACCAACCAGTCCAGTTATATACGAAATTTCTATATCAAATAGCACAGTTATATTCCTAGATTACTTCAACAGCCTCCCACATCGAGGAATGTGTATGATGCTCTATCCCTCGGGTATTATTTGATGCACCACAGCTGGCTTTTTAACAGTCCTGTGCGTATTGTGCCTTTCAAGGCTTTTGGCGAATCGGACTTGAAAAGTGCCCTTTTCACTAGAGGTTAGGTGCGACGTCCGGAGATAGAGCTCCAAAAGCTACAATTTATACCCACTTTTAGCGGCGGTGAAACATTATGACCAATCACCGGCCTGTGTTTTAGTTGAGTTCACTGCTCCGATGTCAGCCGTTTATCGGCCCGAAAAACTAGGTTCGAATGCCCGAATGCCTGAATGGCTGGCATTCACTCGGCATTCTGAGTTTTCGTCAATAGCGAGAGCTTACGATGACCTACTCGCTTGATATTCGCTGAAGAGGCATTGTACTAATATACGTATACTCCATTGATACTGCTACCGTCGCAAGTGTACTGGGACTTTCCGAGCGAAGCCTAGCTCGATGGTACACTCTTTTCCGTACTACAGGTAATGTTGTAAACTCGGATCAGCGCACCAAGACATCGAGGTGGCCTCGAGACGTTTGCGCGTTTGTGCAGCTGTATGTAAAAGCACGGATGTGCTTTTTGAGGAGCTGCGCTATGAGCTACGGGAGCGCTACAAGAACCCACTCCACCATCTGCCAAGCCCTACGTTTTGACCTCAAGCTCACTCGGAAAGTGCTCACGAAGCGCGCAAGGGAGAGCGTTCCTCGCGAGTGGAAGGAGTACGTCAGTCGCCTATCCCCGTTTTACAGTGGCCCCGACCAGCTCGTATTTATGGACAAAACGTCTAAAGACGGAAGGTGAGTCTGTTCATGTTGGTTTCTATTTTGGCATTTCTAATTTTATTGTTGATGGGCAGATCTGTACTGCGTCGCTACGGCTGGTCTACCCGGAACACACCGGCTCACGTGGCTCTTCCGTTTAGCCGCGGCAAGCGCGTATCCATACTGGCGGCCATGGACGTTCAGGGCTTTTTTTGCGTGGGGTGACGTGGGGACCTTCGTTCGTTCCAGCTTTCACGAAGTGTTCAAGTAAAAAATCCCACCCTTCCTTAATCGGTGGCCGCTGCCGCGATCCATCGTTGTGATGGATAACGCGAAAATCCATATGTACAAGGAGCTTCAGGAGATGATTCACGAGACAGGTGCGCTGCTGTTTTTCCTGCCTCCGTACTCGCCCGACGTCGTCGTCTGCTCGACTGGCTTCGGCACGTAGATGTACAGCTCCAAGACGAACCCTGCTTGACCCCCATTGCGCAGCCGTGCCTTGTGCCATGCCTTGTCAAGCTGGACTTGCATCGCATCGCTGTCGGTACACAGCACTTGGAAGTCCTTCTGGTACGCGTTGTTGGTGGGCTTGAAGTAGATAGCGAAGTCGCTGCTCCACTGGCCGGGCAACTTGCTCTCAAAATGCTCCTCAACCTTGGCTAGTAGTACGCGATACCCGTCCGCTATCCTATACACAAACGAAGGAGTTGGAGGCACTTTGTTACGGCACGAGCCATACGGCTGACCATTCTTAATAAACAATCGACATGTTATCGACTCAGACAGGGGGACTGCCAGCTCCATCCCAAAAGCAATAGTGGACAGCATGGGTACCAAGCATCACTTACCTGAAATACCGTGCTTCTTCAGCGTCCGTATGCCGGTATATACCACGCAGTGCCAGCTTGCGCTCAACAGCCGTCCATAAATTTCCTTCGGGGGGAATTGAACCCCCATCTCCCGCACACAAGGCGCGGGGCTCTCCCTTTGAGCTACGAAGGCATTGTAGGGTAGACAGCTGGTGAGCGAAGCAGCAGTCGAGGCGGGCAACCGGTCGTCGTCCTCGCTGTCCTCGCCGTCGCCGTCCTCTTCGACGTCGTCCTGCTTGTCGTCCGGCCTATCGTTCTCGGCGTCGACCTTCTGGCGCCGTACGTGGCGGGTGCCTCAGCTTGTCGACCTGCGCACTGTCTGGCATGTCGCCTCGGCAGCGGCCTTCGCGCGTCGTCGCCGGTGTTGTTGCTCGTGTCGCTCTCGATGTCTTCTCTGGGCTGCTTGTTTCTGAATGGCCTCCCAGCTGCTGGCCACGTAATTACGTGCTCTCCTATGAATGGACAAAACTGCATATTTTATTCGACGCTGGCCAGTACTTTACGAAGCCTGATTTCGCTCAGCAAGTACCGGCGCAGCACTTGGAGCACCGAGGCAAAAAGACAGAAAAGCACAATACATGAACATTTACAAGAAGTAGATCTTGTTTTAATTGATGATGTTTAACCAAGATCTACCCCTCCCATCATAAAATCTGACTTCCATTGTCAGATTTGCCATTTGTTGCCGTTTTGGCAGGGGTTGTGCTTATTTCTTGTTTTCATTGTTATTTAAAACCTGTACGCCGTAATATGGTTTAATTGTTATCGCTTTTGTTGTGCGCGTTTTGTGGAAAGCTCCTTAAGAAAACCTTTCATTTTAAGGATCAAAACCTGCTCGCTGTAGATATTGTGTGTAAGCGTTTTGCTTTGTCCATTTCATCAACTGCCAGCCTGTGCTCTTTTATATGTGGATATTTCTTCACACTTTGAAATTTCGGTTTTGTTTTTCGTTATTCCTTGCCTCCGAAATGGTCGATATTAATGTTCTTTTTTTTTAATTTTGTGTTGAGAGTTTATTGTTTTAGAATATGTTTGAAGAAAAAATATAGCTTTTAAAGCATAAATTGCATCAAACAGTATCATCAGTAGCGTCCGCACCATTTTTGCGGTTAGTGGGGCTATTTTCCTCCGTAGAGGCTCATCGACATATTTCTAGTTTGGAATTTTTTTAGTTTTGTTTTTACTAGCGATAGATTTGTCAAGTATCAAACCCATTGTATATGGAATTGATACAGTAAAACTATAGTTTGCTTTCTATAGACAGAGGCCTGTCTTGAATTTATAAATTGTTGAACTCTTTTGTTTATTTTGCATGCTGGAAATGTTTGAAAAGTTTGCCAGTGACAATGTATTTTTAAAAAAATTAAGTTTGGCGAATTGAATGAATAGTTTTTGGCATTGGTGCCTACATTTCATCACGTATTTTCTCGTATCTTTGCGGTATCCATCGTCAGATACTTTAAGAAGTAAATTTATTCTTCCTCTTGAGTAATTTGCCTGTTTATTTTATTGGAGAAGTTTTAGTCTCCCAGTTTTAACAAACTGGATATTTGGTAGAAGAATATATTTTTCATTTTCTATTGACATTTTGCTTTTGTCATTGTATTTTTGATAAAGTTGACCAACACAATAATATCTTAGATGTATGAACTGCATCAAGCAATATCATCAATACCATACATGTCATATCCACAGCATGTGTCGAAACTCTCATTGTTGGGGCTATTTTCTCCCTAGAGGCCATCGAGTTTTTTTCTCGATTATAATTGCTTTTATAACACTTTTCGAGTGTTTTTAGCAAGTGCTAGCGATAGATGTGTAGACTATTGAATACATTACATGATGTAATTCACACATAAAAGGTATACATTGTGTTGTAACCTTTTATTTTGCTTGTCTTGATGGCAGCAGTCCAGTTTTCATAGTCGAATGGAATTTATTTCATTATAACTTTAGCAGTTTTACTTGCAAATACGGTTTCATGATCGACAGAGATGTAGTGTTTTGCAGAAATTCATTTTTTTTAGGAGATGCTTGTTTTGTGTTTGCAGTACTACCGTTTTCTATAACAAGGCGTCATGGCAATTTACGCATCATGGCCTTTAAAGCGAAGTTTCACAACCCTTAAACTTTAGGAGCGTTTGCTCTCTTTGATATTTGGCAATATGGCATAGCTTTTGTCGGCTCGTGACCGGTAAAGCAAGGCATTGTGGTCGTTCAGTATATAGTCGTGGCCGCTATTGTAAGCGTCATGACCGTATGTGTAGGCGTCATGATCGTTAGTGTAGGCATCATGGCCGATAGTGTAGGCACCATGGTCGTTATTGTAGGCGTCATGACCCTACACGGCAGCAAATGCTGTCTTCGCTAGTATTGGCACCACTCAGTGGCTGATGTATGGGCATCATGACCTCTTTAAGGCGCTAAGAAACACAGTGGCCATCGCAAAAAAAAGGAGGAGGCACGTGACCTCCCTACAAGCAGCACTTCAGCCATGGTTGGGGTCCACCAACGCCTTGAAGGTAACGTGCGGTCCTGCTGAGTCAGATCGTCATCTCTACCCTTGTTAAGCGTTGCTGTTGAAGTAATTGTTTGTGCAAAGTTGTTAGGTCAGTGCAGTGTGGATTGAGGACACAGATAATGAGGCTTAGGCGGCGATAATAGAGATGAAGTCTTGAGTGTAGCAAGAGACGACGCTTAAGAAGAAGGTACTTGGTAAAAGAGGAAGTGCTGAATTAGAGAGTCTGGTGTTCTGAAGGGGGGTTATTCTACACCAACCAGTCCAGTTATATACGAAATTTCTATATCAAATAGCACAGTTATATTCCTAGATTACTTCAACAGCCTCCCACATCGAGGAATGTGTATGATGCTCTATCCCTCGGGTATTATTTGATGCACCACAGCTGGCTTTTTAACAGTCCTGTGCGTATTGTGCCTTTCAAGGCTTTTGGCGAATCGGACTTGAAAAGTGCCCTTTTCACTAGAGGGGTTAGGTGCGACGTCCGGAGATAGAGCTCCAAAAGCTACAATTTATACCCACTTTTAGCGGCGGTGAAACATTATGACCAATCACCGGCCTGTGTTTTAGTTGAGTTCACTGCTCCGATGTCAGCCGTTTATCGGCCCGAAAAACTAGGTTCGAATGCCCGAATGCCTGAATGGCTGGCATTCACTCGGCATTCTGAGTTTTCGTCAATAGCGAGAGCTTACGATGACCTACTCGCTTGATATTCGCTGAAGAGGCATTGTACTAATATACGTATACTCCATTGATACTGCTACCGTCGCAAGTGTACTGGGACTTTCCGAGCGAAGCCTAGCTCGATGGTACACTCTTTTCCGTACTACAGGTAATGTTGTAAACTCGGATCAGCGCACCAAGACATCGAGGTGGCCTCGAGACGTTTGCGCGTTTGTGCAGCTGTATGTAAAAGCACGGATGTGCTTTTTGAGGAGCTGCGCTATGAGCTACGGGAGCGCTACAAGAACCCACTCCACCATCTGCCAAGCCCTACGTTTTGACCTCAAGCTCACTCGGAAAGTGCTCACGAAGCGCGCAAGGGAGAGCGTTCCTCGCGAGAGGAAGGAGTACGTCAGTCGCCTATCCCCGTTTTACAGTGGCCCCGACCAGCTCGTATTTATGGACAAAACGTCTAAAGACGGAAGGTGAGTCTGTTCATGTTGGTTTCTATTTTGGCATTTCTAATTTTATTGTTGATGGGCAGATCTGTACTGCGTCGCTACGGCTGGTCTACCCGGAACACACCGGCTCACGTGGCTCTTCCGTTTAGCCGCGGCAAGCGCGTATCCATACTGGCGGCCATGGACGTTCAGGGCTTTTTTTGCGTGGGGTGACGTGGGGACCTTCGTTCGTTCCAGCTTTCACGAAGTGTTCAAGTAAAAAATCCCACCCTTCCTTAATCGGTGGCCGCTGCCGCGATCCATCGTTGTGATGGATAACGCGAAAATCCATATGTACAAGGAGCTTCAGGAGATGATTCACGAGACAGGTGCGCTGCTGTTTTTCCTGCCTCCGTACTCGCCCGACGTCGTCGTCTGCTCGACTGGCTTCGGCACGTAGATGTACAGCTCCAAGACGAACCCTGCTTGACCCCCATTGCGCAGCCGTGCCTTGTGCCATGCCTTGTCAAGCTGGACTTGCATCGCATCGCTGTCGGTACACAGCACTTGGAAGTCCTTCTGGTACGCGTTGTTGGTGGGCTTGAAGTAGATAGCGAAGTCGCTGCTCCACTGGCCGGGCAACTTGCTCTCAAAATGCCCCTCAACCTTGGCTAGTAGTACGCGATACCCGTCCGCTATCCTATACACAAACGAAGGAGTTGGAGGCACTTTGTTACGGCACGAGCCATACGGCTGGCCATTCTTAATAAACAATCGACATGTTATCGACTCAGACAGGGGGACTGCCAGCTCCATCCCAAAAGCAATAGTGGACAGCATGGGTACCAAGCATCACTTACCTGAAATACCGTGCTTCTTCAGCGTCCGTATGCCGGTATATACCACGCAGTGCCAGCTTGCGCTCAACAGCCGTCCATAAATTTCCTTCGGGGGGAATTGAACCCCCATCTCCCGCACACAAGGCGCGGGGCTCTCCCTTTGAGCTACGAAGGCATTGTAGGGTAGACAGCTGGTGAGCGAAGCAGCAGTCGAGGCGGGCAGCCGGTCGTCGTCCTCGCTGTCCTCGCCGTCGCCGTCCTCTTCGACGTCGTCCTGCTTGTCGTCCGGCCTATCGTTCTCGGCGTCGACCTTCTGGCGCCGTACGTGGCGGGTGCCTCAGCTTGTCGACCTGCGCACTGTCTGGCATGTCGCCTCGGCAGCGGCCTTCGCGCGTCGTCGCCGGTGTTGTTGCTCGTGTCGCTCTCGATGTCGTCTCTGGGCTGCTTGTTTCTGAATGGCCTCCCAGCTGCTGGCCACGTAATTACGTGCTCTCCTATGAATGGACAAAACTGCATATTTTATTCGACGCTGGCCAGTACGTTACGAAGCCTGATTTCGCTCAGCAAGTACCGGCGCAGCACTTGGAGCACCGAGGCAAAAAGACAGAAAAGCACAATACATGAACATTTACAAGAAGTAGATCTTGTTTTAATTGATGATGTTTAACCAAGATCTACCCCTCCCATCATAAAATCTGACTTCCATTGTCAGATTTGCCATTTGTTGCCGTTTTGGCAGGGGTTGTGCTTATTTCTTGTTTTCATTGTTATTTAAAACCTGTACGCCGTAATATGGTTTAATTGTTATCGCTTTTGTTGTGCGCGTTTTGTGGAAAGCTCCTTAAGAAAACCTTTCATTTTAAGGATCAAAACCTGCTCGCTGTAGATATTGTGTGTAAGCGTTTTGCTTTGTCCATTTCATCAACTGCCAGCCTGTGCTCTTTTATATGTGGATATTTCTTCACACTTTGAAATTTCGGTTTTGTTTTTCGTTATTCCTTGCCTCCGAAATGGTCGATATTAATGTTCTTTTTTTTAATTTTGTGTTGAGAGTTTATTGTTTTAGAATATGTTTGAAGAAAAAATATAGCTTTTAAAGCATAAATTGCATCAAACAGTATCATCAGTAGCGTCCGCACCATTTTTGCGGTTAGTGGGGCTATTTTCCTCCGTAGAGGCTCATCGACATATTTCTAGTTTGGAATTTTTTTAGTTTTGTTTTTACTAGCGATAGATTTGTCAAGTATCAAACCCATTGTATATGGAATTGACACAGTAAAACTATAGTTTGCTTTCTATAGACAGAGGCCTGTCTTGAATTTATAAATTGTTGAACTCTTTTGTTTATTTTGCATGCTGGAAATGTTTGAAAAGTTTGCCAGTGACAATGTATTTTTAAAAAAATTAAGTTTGGCGAATTGAATGAATAGTTTTTGGCATTGGTGCCTACATTTCATCACGTATTTTCTCGTATCTTTGCGGTATCCATCGTCAGATACTTTAAGAAGTAAATTTATTCTTCCTCTTGAGTAATTTGCCTGTTTATTTTATTGGAGAAGTTTTAGTCTCCCAGTTTTAACAAACTGGATATTTGGTAGAAGAATATATTTTTCATTTTCTATTGACATTTTGCTTTTGTCATTGTATTTTTGATAAAGTTGACCAACACAATAATATCTTAGATGTATGAACTGCATCAAGCAATATCATCAATACCATACATGTCATATCCACAGCATGTGTCGAAACTCTCATTGTTGGGGCTATTTTCTCCCTAGAGGCCATCGAGTTTTTTTCTCGATTATAATTGCTTTTATAACACTTTTCGAGTGTTTTTAGCAAGTGCTAGCGATAGATGTGTAGACTATTGAATACATTACATGATGTAATTCACACATAAAAGGTATACATTGTGTTGTAACCTTTTATTTTGCTTGTCTTGATGGCAGCAGTCCAGTTTTCATAGTCGAATGGAATTTATTTCATTATAACTTTAGCAGTTTTACTTGCAAATACGGTTTCATGATCGACAGAGATGTAGTGTTTTGCAGAAATTCATTTTTTTTAGGAGATGCTTGTTTTGTGTTTGCAGTACTACCGTTTTCTATAACAAGGCGTCATGGCAATTTACGCATCATGGCCTTTAAAGCGAAGTTTCACAACCCTTAAACTTTAGGAGCGTTTGCTCTCTTTGATATTTGGCAATATGGCATAGCTTTTGTCGGCTCGTGACCGGTAAAGCAAGGCATTGTGGTCGTTCAGTATATAGTCGTGGCCGCTATTGTAAGCGTCATGACCGTATGTGTAGGCGTCATGATCGTTAGTGTAGGCATCATGGCCGATAGTGTAGGCACCATGGTCGTTATTGTAGGCGTCAGGACCCTACACGGCAGCAAATGCTGTCTTCGCTAGTATTGGCACCGCTCAGTGGCTGATGTATGGGCATCATGACCCTACACGGCAGCAAATGCTGTCTTCGCTAGTATTGGCACCGCTCAGTGGCTGATGTATGGGCATCATGACCTCTTTATGGCGCTAAGAAACACAGTGGCTATCGCAAAAAGGAGGAGGCACGTGACCTCCCTACAAGCAGCACTTCGGCCATGGTTGGGGTCCACCAACGCCTTGAAGGTAACGTGCGGTCCTGCTGAGTCAGATCGTCATCTCTACCCTTGTTAAGCGTTGGGCTGATAACCTGTTGAAGTAATTGTTTGTGCAAAGTTGTTAGGTCAGTACAGTGTGGATTGAGGACACAGATAATGAGGCTTAGGCGGCGATAATAGAGATGAAGGCTTGAGTGTAGCAAGAGACGACGCTTAAGAAGAAGATACTTGGTAAAAGAGGAAGTGCTGAATTAGAGAGTCTGGTGATCTGAAGGGGGGTTATTCTACACCAACCAGTCCAGTTATATACGAAATTTCTATATCAAATAGCACAGTTATATTCCCCTAGATCGGAGATGCTAACGTCAACAATCAGCAACGGAACGTCCTACGACGCTCTATACCTTAGAAACAGTATGCGAACACATTAATAACTTCTGGTACCTCCTAGATGAGGGCAGCATAAATATTCCTGATGTCGATCCAGAGAGGCTGTTAACGTTAGGCCTCGTCGCACGGACTGGCTCTACACCGTGGCCTCTATAAATGAGACCGCGTCAAACAAAATATATCTAATGAACCTAAGTACGAATCGCGATTTGAGGGTACTGCTCGAAAGAGGAGCGTCTTAGCTATAGATCGAGCGCACTCTCGTCCAATTTGGCCCATGTGGTGCGGAGTACGAGATCGAGAAAAAACAACAACAAGATCTCCAAAATAAACTTAAAAACTCGTTTTTCTATTTCATATCTAGATGTAAAATTGAGTGAGGAATCTTATCATGGTGTCCATTTCAGCTATTTCTGAGTCTAACCTAATGAAAATTGCAAACATGTAGGGTGGGTTTAAATCCTTGGGGGTATATTTTGAATTTTTCCCAAAATTTAGACTTGTGACCATAAGTAACATTTTGATTCCCTCTGGATATAAGCAACATTGTTTGACAGTAAGCTCGCTATATCGCCATCACTCTGTGGTTTTCGCTTCTTAGGCAGGGGAAATGGTGCTTTTGCTTCAGGTGCCTTCGCGGAGTCGTCTGTGGTCTCTCTTCCTCGCTGATCTTGGTTTCAATTGGCTACAACAGCCACTGCTACACGTTGAGTACGTCGTACTTGCTTTGCGGTTTTTGCGTTTTTTTTTCTGTTGCTCGCTGGGCTTCGCGTACATCGGGTCGTCGCGGAATTCATCGGGGACATAGGGTCGAATTGATTGGTACATCTGGGCGATCTTCTCCGCGTTGGGAAGAGGCGGAGGCAAATTATGAAGATGCTCGGTCAGAATGCGGAGGACCTTTTCCTGAGATGTAAGTACCCCGTCGATCTTTCTACGTAAGTCAAAACTTATAGCATCCGATTCGGGGCTCTTCCGACAGGACACCACTCCAGGTTTGCTGATATCCATCGATAATAGTTGGTATTGCTGGATTCCATCCATCCTTTTGTATAGCTCAGTCAGTTCTGCCTTGTATCCCTTAAAAAACCCTGACCCGCATGGTACATACACAGTACCCGCGTTAGAAGCAGCGTCTTTGACGGCCTTGACCAAGTGCCCCATCGTTCAAATATTCAGCCCAACAATGTGCTTCCTAATGTTGCCAAAGCCACGGTCACACGAGTTCTTCGTGTGGCTTTAACGAAGAATTTGTAGTCCACGTGTTGAAGACGACCCATGTCTACTTGTGCCAGCAAGAACTTCACCACGTAGTTGTTCTTATTTTGACCAGTGCAGTTGTCAGCGTAAACGATCAGTCTCGTTTTACCACCATCAATCTGTTTGCCGTTGAAATCGTCCAGCATTGAGTTGATCTGGTCGCTCCTTTTGCCGCTAGTTTTTTTAGTGTAAAGGTAATTCGTTTGCGTGCCTTCGTTCTCGTAATAGATTCCAAAACAGCTCACAAATACTAGCGAGCAAACTAACCATTGCGATGGTGTAATCGCAACGTTAGGCAAGTCAAGTTCTGCGAATAGTCCATCACAATGTCAGCAGGAAGACTTGTCATGCTTGTATTCTCGTCTATAATTTTTCAAAATGTTGTTAATATCCGTGGACGAATGCTCCAAGTAAATCAAAATGTTACTTATATCCCAATATAAACTCACCGCATTCGTCGTGCAGATTCAGTATGACGTCCCAATACCTCTGTCTTATCCGCCGTGATGTTTCCCCGCATACCGGAGTAGTAAATGGAACAAATATCACATACATTACTGCGTGGAGATCGAATTCGGATTGTGGGGCAGTGTAGTGACAAAAGCTTCCGCATTGTAGAGCGAGCCGGCTCGTAAATCCTGAGCCCTGACTCGATGAAGGCATGCATCTCGTCATGGATAGTATCCCACGTAAAGTGAGCTGGCAGCAGCGTATACGTTTCGCTGCTGTAGGATTTTTAAGTTGTACCACCCACAGCCTTCTGCATTCGGACGCGCACAGGCACGACTTCTCCTACTTCCTCTGCGAATCTTTCGAACCATCTCACCAACCATACCATATCCACTGTTGAAGCGTGCTTGTTATTGCTGTTGCTGTGCTTGGCAACAGAAATACTGCCGTTACGAATGCGCGTCATGTAGCGTTGAATAGTCATCGGAACTACTCCATAGCAGAGCGCGACTATAGGCCGACAGACTTGACCCACAAACGGTAGGAAGTAAAGGAATTTCTCACGTTCACCCTTGCCGCGCTTGCGCTCTGCAGTAGGTGTGACCATCAGAAGTGCCAACAGTGTATGCAAACTCGTCATTCGCTCGGTTTTCGTCATCTGACCAAGTGACGTCAGTAAGTGCTTGAGCTCTTCGGTCTTCCCTTGTGCGCACTGCCTTTCGCACTTGTCAGCATTAATAATCTCAGTGACCTGAGATCGTAGGTCGCCGTCGAACAAAACGTTGCTTATGTCCTCTTCTTCCTGAAACTCACTGGAGGCACTGGTTGTTGATAGCGAGTCGGCGTCGCTTTCGCAAGCTTCAGAATCGGGAGTAAAGCTCTCGTCGCCACTGTCGTCGTACTCGTCATTCTCGCATGATTCACTTGCAGATGGAAGAAGACGGCTTCCTTCTTCTGAGCTCCTCACTCAAGCGCCCACTTGGCACTGCTTTATGGGCCGCAGCATTTGGCGTGGCTACACCCCGATTAGCCGTAGTGGACGGACGCGGACTCGGAGCTCTGGTCTCGGTCATTCTGGACTTATAAGGCTGGTGCTCAAGAATATCTGGTTGAGTGTCTAGTCTTGTGTTGGCGATTGAATTCCTGAACGCTGTCGATACACTCCGTTCAAAATTTTGAAAATCGAAACGGCCGTTTATCTCGCAAACTCACTTATGTACGAAAATGAATCAGCCAACTGTGAACGCGATTATCTCGATAACTCTCAAAGCCGCTTTAGTTACAGTTTGTTTGACGCAGTCTCAAAGGTACATTGAAGGGACGCGGAACTTACAATGCTCAATATTAGTGAATCAAAATGTCGGCTACATCAGGCACAATGACTGGTTATACTAAATTTAGACTGGATAATCGATAGTCGTATACTTTCTTGCAGTCGGGTACATGCTACTCTATAAAATACTTATCTTACTTCTCCTGTTACTTACTTCTATCCTCTTCAAGATCCCCTGTTATTCTTCAAATGCACATGTACCCCTTAACAACAGGGATCATAGGGCTCTCCCCGGAGACACGCCCGGTTTCTAAATCTGAAACTACCAGAATCAAATCTAATCATCTCAAACAAATAATTACTTTTGGGGAGTGCATACAAAAAAGACCTAAATTACGCGCCAAACGAAAACAGCGCTGCTTTCCCGCCGAATAGCATCGAACACACAAAAATAATTAGAGGTGTAGGATAATGCGTCTTAAGACACGTCCTGAAGTGTCCTATTTGTCCTAAATTTAAGAGAAAGATTTTGGAGATGCGTTCTAAAAAGCGAGTAATCCTTCGTTACAGAATAGTATATTTATGCCCTCCAGATTGTCCTAAACTCAATTATTGACTTTTTTTCGGACTCTCTACGTCAATTTACATAACTTAATACTCGCATTAGCGTTACTTAATGTACTACCAACCATCTATCAATCTCCACCACTGCGGCTAAGCACCATGGACCATCGCGACTACTCCTTCTGCATCAAGCGCTCGTATCCTGTAGCGAGCACTGTCTACTACGTCTGCAAGATGTTCCGCAACGGATGCAAGGCTAAGATAAGGTGCAGTTGTAGCAGACGGGGCTCTACATACGTGCGACTTGGCGGTTCCTGTTCTGGATCAGTTTCCCCGTGCCAACTTCGTAGGGTGCCTGTTTCACTGGAAACAGGCACTACGTCGTAAAATGGTCAATCTACATATTCCACACAGCCAAATCAAAAGCGCGCTCAGCCCCGGCAAACTTGATACGCTTACTGTCATCCCTGTGGACCAAATCGCAAAAAAAGGAATGGACTATAATATTTTGATCATACCTATTCACAATTTGACTCTGACCTTTTTGATGTTAAAACTTTTTGGATCACACTTTTTTTGGCGTATTTTTAGGATGTTAGATGCGTCCACAGTATTGTCGACGAAACTGGAGCAAAGACAAAAGTGGAATGCATTCTGGAAGTATTATTTAAAGACTTGGATAGAAACGTATGACGCTACGGCGTGGAATGTTCAGGAGATGATGCGTGTTGGGGATGATGTGATCAACCGTACCAACAATCCATTGGAGAAGTACAATCGTGACTTTGCGTCCCGAATAGGTACACATCCTGACCTTTTAGCCTTTATTGAAGGCACCGAGCGTGAGGCTGCACGCTATATCCGACGTATCGAGGATATAAAACATCTACGCCAGACAGCCCTCGGCATGCCCCGCCTGCGAAACTGGAGATTCGTGAAGAATACGAAAGCTTTGAGTAGATGCAGATAGAATAGGTACCAACCGACTAATACATTTTCCCATTGTGTAATTGCTGTTGTATTATTATATTTGAATTGTATTTATAAGACAGCAGGTAGCTAGTAGTGTTGTCCTAATAGGACATTGGTCTGAGTTGCTGTCTGTCCTATTAGGACAGACTAAGTGTATTGATGTCATGTGTCCTATTAGGACACGCGGAGCCTGTTTTGTCTCGCCCTAAAACTTATTGTGGTGTCCTAAATATCGGTTTGTTTGTGAGCCGATTGCTAGTATTTTATCCCAAGTTTTAGGGCAATAGGACACTTTACGACTGCTAGTAGGACGCATTCTCTCCTACCGTATTATATTAGTTTTTGTATTGAATTCGAAAACACACCCGTCAGATAAGCAATGTACACTACGGCTTGCCTATACTACTTTAAGTTTTTTACTTAGCAATCTTCCACACCGCCAGGACCACCCCTTCTCCACAATGGTCGCCCCAGGAAGCAGGCCTCGGACAATACAGTATTATTTTATATTGCACGGGCTGGAGCCCCGATAATAATAACTGCAATATGACTGAGAACAACAATAATAATTGCACCAATATCCGTATATTGTACCACCTATAGATACCAACGTAAAGTACGGTGTCATGCGTCCATCCGTCCCAAACAGCTCAGTTTTTCTAACGACTGGTGACCATGAGCACAGAGCTGCTCCACTGCAAGTTGCACATTTCGACACCATCACTCCGAATAGCGAAATCAGCGCATTTTCCTTTGAGGAAAAAAGGTCAAGGTGGCAACTGCTGCCAGCTTTGCGGTACTCCCCGTAAACAGCAAGCGGGAACCGGTTACTCAAACCTACCGCCCACCTCAACATAAAGCTCCCCAAGTTTGTGGAGCCCTACCACGCTCATTTGGCAACGATCAAAACCCCCTCCAGCTTTGGATTTGTCTCAGAAGCGATTAAGTATCGCTACCATGAGTAGTAGCGAGAAGCATGCCCCTTAATGAGGTCAATGACCCCTCACAAGGTCCATGTCATCCTGGAAACCGATTTCGTTAAAGACGTTGAAGCTAGGCATTCGAAGATGCTCCAAAAGCGTTGCTGTGCGGGTCGAGAAAGAGTTTGGGCGTGGTTTGATCCACGCAAGACTCAAATTTACTCAAAAAAGATATTGTATTGGTATTATTAGGACAATATCATATTGTATTGATTCTGGGCCAATCCAATAATAAATAACTGAAGCCAGGCAATACAGTAGCTATTGTATTGATATTATTTTTTTTCGAGACCTGCCAGGAAGCACCTCGTACCAGTATCACGTCGACGACGCGAGCCTCTTCGCAGTCGACAAGGCGATGGAAGTTACCTGTGATGAGGTTCGTTGTGTGTATTGGTGTATGCCGGTGGGGCTTATCGACGACAAGAATACTTGCCCCCATGCTCGCTACCTACGCATCTCACTATTGCGCGGAAACACTAGCGGTGCTGTCGCAGGAAACAGTATGCTAATGGAAAGGAGACTTCGATTGGAATGCAGACCAACTCCTTCTTCAATGAGGCCAAGATCAAGATCACCAGCTCAGTTCGAGTGCTGTTGGCCTGGTGCATGCGGCTTCCGCAACAACGCAGCCGAGCTGGTCGATGTTTCTGTAGACACCGTGCACTACAGGTACGCGTGTTTCCCATATACCTACTCGAAGGAGCTATTCAAGGCTGAATTTAAGGTAGTGTTGCTTGATAGCTACACTAATGTTGCGCTAATGTTGCTTAAGTGACTTACTTATGTTATGTTGCGATACTAGAGAGGCGGTGTTGGTAAAGTCGTCGAAATTAACGAGACAAGCCTCACGAAAAAGCAAAAGTACCGTCGAGGATGGCGCTACGAGAAGTTTTGGTTGTTTGGTGGAGTTGAACGTGGTATATTCGGAGCTTCTACCCATAATTAAAAAAAAATTAAGGCCTTTATTAGGCCGGGGTAAGTAAATTGGATTGTTGCTGTAGTAGTTGATATCATCTGACAGTGTCTACTCTTGTATAGGACTCGTATAACGTCTAGAAAGTTGTTTACGCTGCAAATCGACAGGGCGCTGTTGTCTATGAAGTATTTACCTACTTGGGTAAAGCACAGCGAAAATTTTGTGGACCCTACTACAGGGACTCCTACTAACACTATAGAGGGCTTGTGAGAGACGCGGATCAAGCGCACGTCAAGGCCTGAGAGGCATGGATAAGGACCGCCTTGACGCTTACTTAGACGAGTATATGTGGAGCTCTTGTTTTTTCCCAGCAAAACCGACCTCCGATCAATTCATGGCAGGCTTGGTAGTTGCTATTTTAAGAAAAGATTAAATTTGATTTTTTTTGATTCTTTTAAACCATTTATAGAAAGCGGGTTTGTCTCCGGGGAAAGCCGATCATAGCAATGCCAAGTCCCTTGGCAAGTTCCTCCATTGCTTGGACAACTTTATCGTTGTCATCGAAAGTACTTGCTTGATCGTGTAGAGCGTATTTTTGGGATGTGCGCTGATAGTTGCTGTCTTCACGCAGATATTGCATACCACGATAATCGTTGAGCAACGCACTAGCGTAATTTGGGTGCCATTTAAGCAACTAGGAGTTAATAACCAAATAAAATTTATTCAATGTTATGGCACGGATGAATCACAGCCTCTGCTTTGGCGCACTAGTAACGATTTTGATTACCATATTGTCGACTTCGATTGCCGATTTGAAACCCCGAGCGTAAGGTTTGGAATATACGATACTTATGTGAATACCGGTTGGTACGAACTTGGTTGGAAAAATGAGAAGTTCTCTGTACCTGGATATATGGACAGCAGAACTTGTGCTGGGGTTGTGTAAGGAGGGCCATTTCAAACCCAGGCCATTTCTAAAAAAGCACTGCTGTTGATGTTTTCATGATGTATTTTTGCAATTATTAAACAGTCAGACGGCACATACATAAATTAATCGTATTCCCACTCCAAGGGTGCTAAAATGCAAATGTAGAAATCGATTCTGTCCCAGTTCTTTTGATTAAGACCCACTTTACAAAATGATACCCAACGTGAAGCAACCAGGACTACCAGAAATTGAATCTTGGTCTTTCCGAGGCTGTAGTAACCGCACTGCAAACTGAAGGGGGGGGGGGGGAGTACACGTCAGCGTTCATCGAAGTCGGCGGTTCAGTGGACGAACAATTTCGCGCACAAAAACTTGTGCAGATATGTGAATCATGTGGAGCGATAAGCAAGTTAAAACATGCACTGCTTGACAGTAATCTCCTTGCTCGACTATACCTGGGTTTCAAAACCTTTCTACAACGTCCGCTCTTCACCCGGTGGTTCTGAGCAAGAATCGCATCAATAATATTTGGCTCGCGTACGCTGTAGAGCTCCATGTGGATTCGCTGAGTGCATTTCAAGAAATTGCCAGCCTTTGGATTTACAGAGGTTGTTATGATGTTGGCGACGATACTAAACCTCGCCAACTCTCGTTTGACGTGGAAACGTAAGTTATAGTGGAACGTCTTACAGTGAGTCAGATTATCACATGCACTGCTATTTGGCTTACTCGAGAATGAAAAGGAAGACCAACATTGCTAGCAGCGTGTTCACTAAGACGTACAACTGTAAAAACTGTAAGAGCACGCTATTGAATTTCGGTAGAATGCAAACTCACTAGCTTGACAGTGTAATGAAGACGGAACGACGAACAGGCTAAAGCGGAAGGGTGAAAATCAGTCTGGAAAGGAGCGTTTGTGGGAAGAAGTACAGCCAGCCAAAATTTATTCGAAGCCACATCAGCCGTCCTAACAAAACCCAGATACGCATAGTTGAATAAAATATTGGAAACTTTTTCGACTATTAATACGTTTTATAATTGTAGTATGTTTGGGGTACAGGATTGCTTAATACTCACATAAGTGGCAAAATTGAATTCCACTTTATACACTTCTTCCTCAACTTATTGTTGAAATGGAATTGTTTCCATAAATGTGGGCCGTGTGGATGGGAGGTAGAACAACGGTGCTTTGCTCAATTGATATCAACGGAGACATTGAAACGTGACACTGGTCAACCTAACGTTCGGTACTATGCATTTTATTTCCAGCGACACCCGCTGGCAGAGACGCCTGCGCTCTCGGTATCTCTCCTCATTATGGCGGCGTTTCCTCTGAATATCGCGCCCAATGGCAACTAACCGGTTTTGGGTCTGGCGATATTCGTCGCTGTTAATCGAGCGAAGCGAAAAAAATCCAACATGGTAGTTGGCGAGTGCAGCACAGGTCTGAAAGATGTCGTCGTACAAATCCCCCCCCCCCCACCTGTACTTGTCGGCGCAGATGCGCCACATAGTGCATAGGCGACCGAACCATTTCTCCACGATGATGCGATCACTGGAGACATCTGCGTTCTGCTGGACCATAGTGGGGGACAGGTTGGCCCCCTTTTTCGGGTGAATGCACCTGACGTGCTGCTCCAGCCCCTGGTTCGCTTTGTCCGTAAGGACAGCCCACACGTTAGGGTACTCGGTGCTCATGAGACCCACGTCCTGTAGTGTTCTATCTTCGCCTTTCTTTTGGCGCAGAGTGGTTGAACGCTTCGTTCCGCCGGAACATCGTAATGTCGGCGGTGTTGCCGCGTGCATGCTGCGTGCAATTAATAGCAAAACCGCGCGGACTCACCGAAACCTCAACCTTGTACCCGTATAGCTTGTGCTTCGCACTACAGAAAGGAAACGCCTCCGCCATATTACCAGCAGGTCGATTGGCTTGCTGGAAGGCACGTCCGTGGCGTACAGCGCGAACGGATGATGCTGGAACGTGTTTCCGGACGTGACAAGCATGCGCATGGTTTCCTCTTGGGCGTTTTGTGTCACCCAGTCGTCATAGAGCTTTGGAGCAATAACCCGGATGAAGTTGGTGACAGTCTTGGTGAATGCTGGCGTTTTGACGTGAAAAATGTTGGATAACATCTCCCACGCCCCCCATTCTTAAGTGCAACGAGAGTCATGAATAGCACATTGTTTCCCTTGAACTGGGAACGTCTCCCACGCCCTACATTCCAGTACCGTGTGATGTGGGGGCGAACAGACCCCCAGAGCGTGTTGATTTCACGCGGGGTGATGTTCGTCAGCCGAAGAATAGCATGGGCTCCTTCATCGGCGACAAAAGGATCGTAAATTGGGGACTGTGACGCTAAGTTGTCGCCTTCAGGAAGCACGCGGGGGTACTCGTCGAGTTCTTGGCGGCGGTTGTCGTCACGCCCTTGCAGCATGAGCAGCACAGCTTGTAGGTGGTCACGGCGGAGAGCGCGATGCATCTTGCTTGGGATGGGTTCAGAGTGGAGGTGGGATAAATTGCTCGAAGTTGGTTAATTCGGAAGTGATCTATCTTTATGGCCGCAAAATATATGCTGCTTCTCCTCACACAAACCTTTTCTAGAAGCTGTACAGATGTAAGAACAATCCAGAAATGCTTTGAAGATCAATAAATTCAGCATCTCGTCAATCTTTTGTATGCGTTTTCGATTTGTATAATTCCATATGGGTTTTCTAGGTTCCGACTGATACACTCCCGTGGTGCCAAGTAACTTCACGAAAGGTCTATTGAAAACACTGAAGAAGTGTGGTGTGCGCTGTAACAGCCACGAGGTTACCTGGCGCAAGTATCGACATTACTTCGTGCCAGGCATCGCTACAATTTAGCCCCATCACCCAAGAGAAATTAATGGAGATGTAAAAGCCGAACCCTTCCTGTTTCTTCTTTTGTATCAGTATTTGGGACAAGGCGCTTCGCGTCCGACCTATCTCAGCAACAGTGAGCCGGGGGTAGTGGTGGTGGTGGTGGTGGGTGGGTGGGGGGGGGCTTGGTTATGTAAATAGATTAAGAAAACGATTCGAGGCTGGAGTTCTGTTATAGACACAGCGCTGTGCCATTCTAGGAGTACGGGCAATGTGTCGGCTTTCTCGAATTCACTTGGCAGAGACGAACACCAGTGCTTCCAACAATCCTGTCAGCGCAATGTGCTTTAGTTCGTTGGTCGGCACCGCCTCCAATACGATGTAGCCTGCATCATCACCACGACGCAGGACGCCAATCACTACGCTGGTTGCTGGCAACAAAATACTTGACATAACCACTACTACTCCGTCGCACAAGGACGGAAACGTTTTAGTGCTAACCACCCAAAATCAAAACATTGCGGCATCCTTTGACCTTTTCATTTATTTTGTTTTTACTTTGACACGACTGTTGTCTGGTTGTGTTGAAAGCAAATTGTCGTCCCTTTATCGTGGAATGAATAAACCCGATTTATTTAGCACAGAAACAGGTATATGCGAATAACGCCGTCGATGCAATCTTTGCTAAGAGGATTCTTTGCTACCGTGGTAACAAACGAGCCAGCAAGGTTTTTGACGCTGTCTGGATAAATTCAGTGTTGAGGGTGCCGGTTTTGTACTCGCATTAAGACCCCGTCTGACTCATTGCTCGAGCCGCCCTCAAAGCCCGTCTTCTTTTTAACCATCGGGATTAATAGACCCGCTTCATCTTGGCCTCATGGGCAGGAACCCTAGTATATCCACAACGTTTCTTCACTCCGTTCGCCTGCCAACTACACGAATTCAGTATTGCCCATGTACTAGTCGTTCCACTTATCCCCCCCTTCCTCAAAGGCAGCTTTGGCACAGCTTGCTGCTATTGTGCACCCCCCTAACAGTTTATCTAGGAACATATGCAACAGATACAAGCATATTTCAGGCTCAAGTATATTTTGTCATGCGTTTTCGCTCCGAATGTTGGCATACACACTGCAACAATGTGTAAGAATGTGACCGGTATCAACGGAAAGTACCTGGAATGCGAATGAACTAATAGGGCGTTTTTTGTTGCCACCACATAGGACTAAAACGATAAGGTCGTCCCGTTTACCCATGCTTTTGTTGGTGTTGAAAACTAAGAAAATCGTCATCAGTTCGTGGAAAATGTAAAGACAGCTACTGGTTTGGACAAAATCACGATAATTTCAGACCGTCAGAAAGGCCTGTTATCCGCCGTAGCCGAGGTGTTTCCTTTACCTGGCCACCGCTATTTTTATGGCATATAATGAATAACATTAACTGTTCTGGTGCCATTCTTTCTATCGATGACAGATGCCTAATATGTTCTATCGCTATCAGTGACTGCGTAAATGACTTCAAACAATTTTGAAGAGAATTACTGGTTTCTAAAGTTAAGGTTGTAAAATATCAGGCCAACATCGACCAGAAACACTGGGTCGGGTCAAAGTTTTAAAACATTTGGACTGCCAACGTTCGGTGAGATTACCCCACATTTGTCGGAACAAGCAAACAATTCGATAGGTAATGAAATTAGAAGTTCTAAAACTCATAAAGCATTCACATCTACTTCCAGCGCCTTAGCGAACTTATGTCTGAATAATGACAATTGGCTTCGAACTCTACCAGTAACACCGATGGTGATCGATTGGTTCCTCTGGTACAACAAGGGTTGGATGGTCGACCCAAGGCCGCATCAATGTGTTCAATAATTTTTATCTTAGACGGTGCCATATCGGTTCAGCATCTGCAAGCATGGATACATTCACACTTGTCGTATAGTTAATCTTCCGGCTGCTGGGTGTACTTGTAGCAATGGGAAAGATAACGGTTTTCTGTGGGTTCGAACAATTTGTACTGCTGTTCACAACGACACCAGATTTAAAGCGTTATACGACAAAACAAGCACATCAATTAAGCATTTTCAAACAGCTCAACTTTCACGTCCAAACCTTAACCTACAGATGTCACCCTCGAGTCCGATTTATCATTTTCATAGTGATGTCGACCGCATTGGTCAACGAATGCTGAAGCCGAAACCCAAGCCTTCCCAAAAACGAAAACAACCTCGTAATTCTCTATGAGGACAGCAATAGTTGATTTCAGCTTTGTTTCCTACTTTTTATAGTACACTATTTTTTCCGATGGCGATATTTGTATAATTTTGTTTTAACCCTCGTAGAGCGGTGCTCTGTATAATACAGAATAATCGATTATACAAGATTTAATACTCAGGAAAGTTCTCAACCGCCTAAATTCCGCATATACGAGTTTGTTTGCGATGAGGTTGGGGTTATAAATCACAGAGGATCTGTGAGGGGTAGATAGACGTGGGTTTTATAGTGTTGCGAGAAAATGCATTATAAACCAAGGAGAGGTCCACAGCCGTTCATTTCGAAAAAGAGAACGATGAACGGACCCGGGGAGAAAGGTTTCGCGCAGTTCTGGCGAGAGCTTACTGCAGCTGGATGGAAGGCGCGCAAGCCTACTGGAATCTGCAGGCACCATCGCTACGTAAAGCCAGGTGTGAAAGGACGTCTGGACGAGTCGCGAAGAGGAATTGACTTTCTTGTTGGTAAGTTATTGTGTCTAAAATAAATATTTTGCAATTAATTTTGGTTTTTGGTATTTAGGAGAAGAAGAAGTGATGGCATTTGGCCGGAAGGTTGGCATGTTGCAGCTCGCAGCTGTATCATCGGCCCCGGTCACTTTACCCACGCCGACACCGGCTGTAGTAGCGACTGAACCTGCCTCTCCACCCCCAGTTGAGCCGGTTACGCCGCCTGCGCAAGCCGTTTTGGATCAAGACGTACCTAATGTAGCAATCGACGGTACTGATTCGGCAGCTACATTAGAGACGGCACCGCCTCAAGTCGTACCGGGTGCTGGAGCTTCAGTTGTATCAGAAGAGGAGAAAGAAGATTCTGATTGTGTACCTGCGGTTACTTCAGCTGATTGTGGGATTGATGAGTTCGACTCGCCGGAGTTCATTGACGCGATGCGGTCTGAGCAGCTCTTTGGTGCTGTTGATGCCGATGACGTCAATGTCAGCAGAGAAGCGCTTCCGTGCCAAGAAGAGGTTGAGTCTATCAGCGATCCAGTGGATGATCCGCTTCCAGACTATTACGAAAGTGAGGTGGATTCGGACAGTGACTTCGATGACGAGAGCCATCTCTTCGAGCAAGACAATGATGCCATGCGTGTGCTGACAGCATCGGGCTGGGATCTATACGACGAAAGGCATTCGTGTAAGTCTGTACTATACAGAATAACCCTTCCTGTATATGTCTCATTCTGTAGACGATAGTATTCATGCTAACCCAATTGTTATTCTGTATTATCCTGAATTTAGGTGACCTTCAACTGAATGAAGCTGACGATCTATATGATGGGACTTGGGGACCAACTAGATCAGCTGCAGCCTACGCTGACTCACCACTGGGGCTGTTCTTTTACTTCCTCCCAAAGAAGCTGTGGTATCACATTGCAAAAGAGTCGGAAGCATATCGAGTCGAGTGCATCGAGAGTGTCGCCAAGAGCCAACGTACCAAGCAACTTGAGATTCAAGCAAAGGACCCTACCAAAACGGTGCAGCCATTGGAGGATCTGAAAGAGAAGCTTCAGAAAACCAAGCCAATCAAAGCCCACGAGATCCTTCATGTCATTGGGCTGTTGGTGGCGCGCTCGCTGTGCTCTCATACCGACGGCCTTGACAAGCACTGGCAGACTGACGAAGATGGCGCAATACCTCGAGGGACTTTTAATCGATACATGACTCGAGACCGGTTCAACACCATCATGCGGTACCTCCATTTTACAAGCAACTCAGCAGGAGCAGCTGCCGTAGACAAGGCATGGAAAGTGAGGCCCGTACTGCAGACACTTGAAAAAACATTCCGGCGCGGTTATCGACTTGGGCCACGCATCAGCTTTGATGAAGGGACTATTCCTAACAGAAGCAAGTTCAACCCGATTCGAGTATACAACAAAGACAAGCCGCACAAGTACGGCACGAAGGTTTATATGACATGCTGTGCCAATTCCGGATACTGTTCGAGGTAAGCGCTCTTGTTCTGTATACTACAGAATATGATATTCTGTATTCAACAGCATTTGCTGATTTACTGTTTCTGTTATTCTGTATGATGCTATGTCACTACAGAATTGAAGTCTACATGGGTGCGTCCGAAGAGTCCAAGCTTGCTCAGACTCCTGCCCAACGAAAAACCGCGAAGCAAAAAGCTACCGGTGTCGCCCAGAAAGCTGTTATTCGCAATGTCACCAAGGCTCTCGCCGGCCAACCTGGAAAGCGACTTATTATCGCCGACAACTTCTACACATCATGTGCACTAGCGATCTCACTGATGAACTTGGGCTTCTATTTTGTCGGAACACATCAAAATAACCGTCTCGGGTGGCCTGCTAACTTCGCGTTCACTCAAAAGACGCGGCCAAAGTCTATGGCACGCGGGACCTACCGCATCGCTCAATGTAAGAAGTATCCCGAGTTGGTTGCAGTGTCCTGGATGGACTCCAAACCAGTGAGTATGCTCGCTACTGGCTGTGCAACTACGAAGACGTTTGTGACGAGGAAAGAGAAGCGGTCTGTCGTCCCCCAATTGGTCCCCTGTCCCCAACTAGTCGCTGATTATCATAGTGGTATGGGTGGGGTGGATTATCACGATCAGCTGCGACTGCAGCGCTACTCAATACAGCGCTGTGTAGCTTTCAAGAAATACTACCGTCAGCTTTTCCTTGGCTTCGTTGACATGGCGATCGTCAACGGCTTTATTATCCACCGCATGAAGATGAAGAAAGACGGACAGCGAGTACCGACCCACGCTGAATACATGCGCCGACTGCACATGGAGCTATTGGGAATTACTGCGGCGAGTCTTAGCAGTAACATGAGTGCTGAGGACTTAGTATCGGGGCCAATTCGCACAAGCGAGCACCAGCTTCAAAACCAAGAGAGTCTCTATCGACAGAAACGCCGTCAGCATTTGTGCAAGGTATGCTCCGCAATGGCGCCTCCAAGAACCAAGGGATTCGAAACCAGCTATTACTGCCAACGATGTACGGACTTTCACGGCGGATACGTGCCTCTCTGCAACTGTGTTCGCCGAAAGGAGACAGGAAATAAGTCTACATGCGACCAGATTTGGCACGACACCTGGGCCAATGGTACAGCCATTCCTGCCCACCTGAAGAAGCGTATTCGGTTTCGCAAGCGCAAGCGTGATGATTCTGAAGGCGAAGAAGAGTAGATGATCAGCGAAAGCAGTGTAGGAGCAAATACATAGTCTACTCACTTGTGCTGGTCCAACGGTAGCGTCCGCACACCAACCTTTCGGCGAAGTTCTATTCTAGTTCTTCTTCTACTTCTTTCTAGTCTAGAACTGGCCGAAAAGTTGGTGTGGGAACGTGTGGTAGCTGTTGGCGCGCCTCTACGGAAGCCATTCATTGTGGCGTGATGGACACAATTCGTATTGGTTTGGGAAGGATACTTTTAGAGAGAGGTTTTGCGACAAAGCGCCAATCCTTCCAGATCTTTATTTGCCCAATGAGCGGCCAAACAAGGACGTTCATTGTAGTGTTTATAACCACTGCAACTCAATTTATGTACAAGTTTGCAGGGTTTTTACTGAAATTGGCTTGTGATGCATTAATTTTTGCAGATCTCATAGTATAGTTATTTCAAGTTTTAATTATATTCTGTATTATACAGAATATTTCTTCGCACTACGAGGGTTAATATTGCCAAGCATCCACTTACAACAACTCATTTCGAAAAATGGTGGTATATAAGGTATTTGTTAGAGCATTTCAAGTCGTCCTATACTGAAATTCCGAAATTGTGATTCGATGTTCGGGGAATCTATACTAAAATGTGATTAACGCTGTTTCTCGTTTGAGAGTTATAAGATCTCTACGACAGCGTACCAGAATTAGAAATCAGACTTTAACATTTTATAGAAAAATTGAGGTTGTATTTGGGTTTTGAAAATTTTGTGAATTGTGATTTGGACACAATACAATTTGTTTTTAGCAAAAGACACCGAATTTTATGTTTAAACACATTCTACTTAGTGAAGTGGGCAAACCATCGAGAGCTAACATGAGTAACAGAAAATAACTTACCTTGTCAAAACAAAATGATTCTGAAACAACCAATTTTGTGTGGTTATAGCAACCTAATCGCCGGCGATGCCGTCGTGTGCCTCCTGCTACTCGAAGGAGATCCAGCCGTGCAATAAGTGCGTAGTTTGAGTTTAAGTTCGCAGCTGAACTTAATACATACTGTTTCCACTACACTGACTTTATTATTTGAAGTCACAAGAAAACAGTATTTTGTACGGTTTTTGTTATTTCCTCGTAAATCTTAGCGTCGCCTTATTGGGGCGGGGGGGGGGCAAATGATTTGCGGACGGATGAATCTTGAAAGACGAATCCGTTATGGACTGGAGCAAGTTTCTTTTTTTTGCGGGTTTTATGCATTTAGTGTACATAGCCGTCCAATTGAGTGGTCGCTGGCTAAACCGCTGAAGCATGTCATCATGTAGGGTTGGATCTTACCGCTTCCAGATCGGGTTATAAACCACCAGCAGGCGTGATGCAATCCGCATCCAAGACACACAAACAGGCAGTGATCGAGAGGATGACCCTGCTTTCCACAATCCTCACAAGCCAGACGTCACAAATAGCCTTGATCGGTGTACTTATGAGATCCACAGTGCGAACATCAGCTGCGATCTGAACCGTCGTAACCATTTAAGGATCCGCTATGCAGAGTCCGAACACTGTCCTGCGAGACCTGGTTTGGCCCTAGCTGATTTTGACCTGCTGAAATCGGCCCTCTCTGATATATGCACTGTTGAGACAAGACAGACCTGTGTAGATCTCTCTCCGAATCGAAATTCAATCCGGATTCTACTTCAGGCTCTTCGGCAAAATGAGCCCACTATTTAGAACGTTCTACATTTTAGGAACATCCTACTTTGACTTCCTATAATTATGCTTGCACACTTTTGTGTAATAATTATGTGCTGCTTCAGCTGACACTATGAGCCCACTTGTGGCGCCAAAGCTGACATGTGCAAAAAACTCTTTGACTTAAATTTAGTATAGTTAGTAAAAACAAGCCCACTGCACAGCAAATCTTACGTACCACACAACCATTAACACAACCAAATCCCCCTCAGACCCCCAAGGCTCCGCACACCACCACCAACTGTGCCTGCTTTCGAGAGTCCCTACCTCTACCACCTGGCGGACGCCAGCCTCTTCACCGTCGCTAAGGTGATGGAAGTGACATGTGACGAAGCTAGCTGCGTCACCTGGTGTATGGAGGTAGAGCTCATAGATCGAGCAAAGATGTGTCCAGCATGCGGTGTAGCCATGCGAGCTTGCTTCGACCGCAAGCGTTGGAGGTGCACCCGCCGCACCAACCATCGCGACCGCAAGGACGTGTCCCGGGGCATGCTGACGTGTTCATTTTTCAACGCCTGTAAGCTTAAGTTGCACAAAGCGGTGCGTGTGTTACTTGCCTGGTGCATGAAGCTCCCCCACAGCTAAGCCAGTGAACTGTCAGGAGTCTCTGAGCGCACAGTGAGGGATTGGTATGCGTTCTGCCATTCTACTTGCCCCAAAGAGCTGTGGAAGGCAGAGTTCCAGGTAAGTTGCTGAATTGTTGCCCTTAAGTTGCACTGATGTTGCTGTAAGGTATTAAGTTAATTTTATGTTGCGTAGATTGGGGGAGAAGGCCACATCGTTAATTGACGAGACCAGCCTTGCCAAGAAACGCAAGTACAACCGCGGCCGTGTCTACCACGAATACTCGCTCTTTGGTGGCGTCGAGAGGGGTACCGGTCGCTGGTTCGGTCGAATTGTCTACGACAAACGCACTAAGGAAACCCTCCTACCCATTATTAAACGCTTTATTAAGCCACGGTATGTACCTCTTATAAAGGGCACCATTGTCGATTCTAATTCTGATGTAATATTACACTACAGGACCAAAATCTTGTCGGACATGCTCGCGACGTACGTGTGTGAGCGTGGAAGCAAGCAATACACGCTTGAAAACAACCGAATGCTGTTGAGTATGCACTACAGTCACAGTTGGGTAAACCACACCCTAAACTTTGTGGACCCCACAACTGAAACGCATAGAAACACTATCGTGGGCCTCTGGGAAACACGCATTAAAAGGCATATTAAGAGTATGTGCGGGATGCCCAAGGGTAATTTAGACTCCTATCTAGACGAATACATGTGGCGCTCGTGGTTCCTGCCTCCAAAAGCCAGCATCGGGGAGTGCATGGGAGGTTTAGTTGTAGCTATTATCAGAAACGAATAGTTATTCCTAAAATTTAGAACGTTCTAAATTGGGCTCATTTTGCCAGAGAGCCCTACTTCAGACTCTGAGCTGTAATTTTGGATGTAGATCACCTGCACTGCTCGCATGGCCGGTGCCGCTGGACTACGGCAGGTGCCCTTTGGTGATATTTGGGCCCAAAGGCGGATCTCTTCTGCCTGATCATCGAGCGTTCTAGAAAATGGAGGACCTCGTCTAGATCGTTGGCATTAGTAAGTCAAAGTAGCGTCCATTAACCTATCAGCTCCGCTTTCTCCTTGATCCACAGTACCAATTTACGCAGCATACTGGCGTCTAACTTGAGCCCTTTTCGAAGGCGGTCACGAAAGATCTATACAGCCAAGACACTCATAGGGCGCGTAATCGTCCACGCCCAGGTGGAACTCTGATGCTCATGCGCTTACTACCTCCTTTGTGACGATACAACTTTGTATACTACATTTCTGTTGTCAGGAGGGTTATTTTTTTTATCTCCCACCAGTCCATAGCTTTGGCCGTATTGACGTTTCTTGCTCGCTAGTTGAGGACCACAGGAAATTCGTCTACAGAAGATGCATTAATACTCATATGTTTTTTACGCTGATTCATTTAGATGTCTTGTCGGCAACGTTAGCGTTGGCATTCTCCTTTCCATTTTCGATTCTGAAGGCGGAGTTGGAGATACAGAATCCACCTTGTGACTGCAGGAAAGTAGTGTGGTACACATAAATACCGCGACTATCGGAGATCTACCGTTGTATACATTGGGATCTTCTTGGGTCTCACAGTGTGGAAAGGGTGCATGTTGACCGTATCTCTCTTTTCTGACAACGCTGCCACAGAAAGGATGCATGTTGATTGTTGATTCCGCACTTCGCACAGATGTAAACACCGTAAACCAAGCCCCCCACAAGGTTGTTTTGTAGCCAGTTGCTCATGAATGCTGAGGCCAAGAGGTTAGTAGAGTATCTACTTAGTTTAGCCATAAAATAAAAAAATGATTCGTTTCAGAGCTAACCGTATGTAGGGCTTGATCGCAGTTAAACCAGAGGGTTGAAATGTTACTGAGCTGTACAGTGGCAGCTACATTTATTTAAAATATACATCATGAAGACTTTGACACATACAATGCATATAATGTAGAGCCACTGCCAATTTGTATGTATTGTTGGTCATCTTAATAAGATACATGAAACCACTTTTAAGTACGAACATCAGTGTTTTCAGCCGAACAAAAAAACGGACGCCAATTTTTCGGACAGATCACTACACAGAACATACATCACCACAGACCTAACCCTAAAGGGACAATCGACACCCGATGCACCATGGTCTAATTTGCCAGTCTTTCCTTCTTCTTCAATGTGGATTGTTGGTGTTACATGGCGCCTATGGTCCGTTTGTCCTTCATCAAATGACAGAATTCTGGCGCTAGTTGACAACTCTGACTGCTGTGCACTTGATCCGCCAAACACAGAAATAACCTGATCATTTGACATTTCAGTTTCTGATGTCAGGGAAACAAAGTTGAGCTCATCTTCTGCGCGTTTTTTTCTTAGGCCATGATCATTGAAAGGTGGGTGAACTTGAAATGAATCTCGAATTACTTGAAACCGGTCACGACTCATTGTTGCCTTGATATCAGGGTGCCCCAGGAATGTCTTTTCAGACCACAAAGCTTTGATATCGGTCATTGGGATGATGCTCATTGCCATTTCGAGACCAAGCATTGAGTTCAGCAACGGTTACTGGCGCGTCTCATTTGGAAGTCAAATTGATGCTTGTCCACGCACGCCATTCCCCCTTGATTTTCTCCGTGACAAAGAGACCAAAGAGGCCATTTTCCCCGTGTACATCATATGCTTGCTGGATCTCTCTTCGTTTTTGTAGGTGAAGACCGCTTTCGCTCGCGAGGTTATCAATGTACCTCATTACTTCGTCAATTGAGAGACGTGCGACTTGTTGTCTTCAACACACGCCCACTCACTAACCTACCACGGCGTAAACATATCTTCTATCTCCATTGCTCACTTTGTTATGTGAACAATACAAAGAGTAATGTCTGCCGGCCATTCTACAGTTGTAAGATGTATAGACAGCACAACTGTGAAACTACCGTAAATCCCCCTCTCCCCAGCCGTAAAGAGGAACAATTAAAATCTGAATATTTGCACTACAACAGTCTTGCAATGGTAAACGACACAGCGGTCAAGCCTGTTATGGACAGGCCATGAGTTAAGCTGAACTTCAGAGTGAACGGGGCCGCTTGAGGCACGACCTTAGAAAAGCGAAACAGGCCGAGGAAAAAAAGGTACGAGAATGCGGAAGGGAGGGTGGCTCAGTATATTGATATGCTGATAGCATCCGTCACAAAAGCGGAACGTCGGCGAATTTATTTTGCACCGGGTAAAGATATTGCCGTGTTTCACACGGTTCGAGCCGTGGTAGTTTTTCTGGATCGGCGTTGGTTATCTGGAGAGCTGACGATGGTTCGACATTCTGACGCGTTTTCCAATTTACCCGTCAAAGCGTTGTGTTCTGATCTTCTTAGATCTTACGATCTCTGCCAGTCTTCGATAATCCTTTTACAATATCAGTGAACTATGTGAACACAATCCAGTTGAAGCCTTACTGTTTTTGATTCTTGTTCAAACTCTAGCTGAAGGTTTCCTACCAAGCAACTAAGTGTGTCCTGCTGAAATTCGGCGGCGAATTCAGAAAAGCTCTGGTTGAATTCTTCCTTCGTGAGGAGTTGCGTTGTCGGTTCCCATACCATTTCTTTAGACATACTCCCCCAATCGGCAATATCCGTTGTCGTCGCTTTGTATTCCTACCAGGAACATTAGCATGAGTCTAAAACATTTGCCACCTGAATAAAAACATATTGTTGATAATTACATCTAAGCGTATCCCCAACTTGCGCTTGAGTATCGTTTCACCTTGAAGATAAACATTTTTACGAGCAACCGTTGACTGCGTTTCATGCATGAATGATGTTAACTCCGTGCATTTGTCCTTCGTCATCTGAGCTTCGGTTTCGTCAGAAGTGCCCATCAACATTTGGACACGCAATCCGGGTGCTGTGGGTACGTAACAAGTCTCATGCCTTGGCGCGAAGAATCCACATCACAGGCGAAGTTTTCGTTCGTTGAGCTTACCGTGTCCATAACGTTCCCGAGGTAGTTGCAACAGACCGTCATCTGCTCACCCACTGCGAAGGAGTTGGCGCGGACACCCGATGCCAGCGTAAACCAAGTTTACGTCAGTTCTGCAAACTTTGCGACTCTCTCGTTCGCAGCGTCGAGGTCTCCCCGAGTTTGATCCAGGTTAGTTTCCGCTATCTTGAGTCGTTCTTCACTGATTTTTTTTACTGTCTTAAAGCGCCTTTTATTTGACGCGTGCTTTGCAACTGTGGGCTAAGTTCAGAGTGACCTCCAAATTGCTGGTTCTTGTCTTTTCCCTCAACCTTCTTCGGCGCGATACGCTCGCTCCGTCATAGCCTTCAGTTCGCGTGTTAGATCTTGTATTTTGTTTTTTCCTTCGCTTCTCCTTCTTCAGCCCTACCCTTCGCCTCTTGTAGTAGTCTGGTGGTCGCTTTGCCCTGCTCACAGCTGCTGAACTCACAATGTAGCGATTGGCAAGACCGATCGTTAAAAAACCTGCATCATAAGCAAGCCCAATAGTAATTACAATAAACCAACCACAACTGAGATTACTTGTTCGGCATTAATGGATTCTGAAAAAATATTCGCGTGAAGTATTATCAGCGAACTTGAAAAAAATATTCGCGTAAAGTATTATCAGCGAACTTGAGTGCGTCTATTGAGTGTACGAGATTATTTATCAACTTAGATTAATAACCGTGACCCGCAGGTATAACCTCTCTTCATCTCTTCAAAACACGTGCGCCATACGCCCTAGCACGGCTTAGGAATATTTGCGACGGACACATATGTTGTGTTTGTCCCATCGGAAGTACTTTGGAATATCCCGGTACACAATTGGCTTGGAAACCTAATCTTCGGGGGCTTTGCTCGCGCATATCAAAGAAGGCGGTAAGCTTAGCCCGTCAATGACACATTCAGGGTCTTCTTGGCTCCCGGAAAATCACCATCTACCGACCTTCGAGGTGCACTGTAAGGAGAAGAAAACACACGGGTCTATCCCTAAACGACGTGTCTGATGAGACACATACACGCTCAATTGACGAGGTTTACCTCGCGGTTAAGTACCGAATGACTTCCTTGGTCTCCCGTCTTTATTGTTTTTTTTTTTGCGGGCGCGGAAATAGAACCACATTCTAATTTGCCGTTCAGTGTCTGGAAATTCTTACGATGGTGGTCCTACTTGTTTCGCGTTAATCATTGGCTTCGGGTTCGAATCCCACACAACTGGTCTTGTTGGTTCGACCTGGATCACCACTCAGACCGAGGTTCCGGATCTGAGATCTTTGCACGATATATATGGGATCTGGCCCCACTGGGATCTTTGGACTTCCATCGCGGTAAAAGGCTCCACGAATCAGGTTCCGAAGTGGGGGATGGGAGAGCGAATATCCTGTTTGATAGTCCATATCCTGAGATCAATTGTGCTCTTCAACTAAGATTTTAAGTGTCTTGAAGAAACTCCGAGTCACAGTCTGAATCTTGCTAGACACAAATCGAATGCGGTACTTGGACCAAATGCCCCAGTCAAAAGCCCAACTTCGTAAACAAGTCAAGCCGATACTACAGCGCTCCCAGTACTCGGGAGCTCTGTAGTATCTACTAGTATTCTGATACTAATTTTTCAGGTTCCCGGTATGGCAGACTTGGATGATCGACACAATCATATTCTGAATCAAGATCTCGTGGAACACTTTCTAAGATTACTTGCGCTACAGAGAAAGATGCAAGCAACTTTAATAGATTTCGAATGTCTTCCACTACTTGACATCATATGATACAAGCAGTTGTTGAAGACGTTCCATGTAAGCAAACGGCCTTGCGGTGTCTTATTATAAATATTTCGCAGACACTAGCTTAAACGGCACCACAACTAGTTCCGGTCACCAGCTTCCATTCTGATGGCCGACGACACTTTGGCACAGCAGAAAAGGTGTCGGGTAACACGATGTTTGCGCTAACTGTTAGAGGTTAGAAGCGGACCTCAGACCTTGGTGTGTGGAGCACACAAATGGATACCTGGGCGGGCCATATCATTGATGGCTCGCGTGCATTTACGCATGCAATTGGTAGAAAGTGACGTATTTCTACCAATCAGTGCTCTTAGGATAAATCAGAATTCTGTCAACCACATATTGACAGAACCTTTAGAAACAGAAACAAATCAGATTTAGGAGCTGGCTTATGCCAAATTCAATAACAGTATAAATATTGTTAAATTTGATTTAATTATACTTACGGACGTAAGTATAAATAAACTAAGTCTAATTAATTACACGCTTCCTCATACACGTAAGCGCACGTGTACGCCACCTAATAGGTCTTAGTATACCCATTACACTCGAATCCACTCAGGCCCAACGGTTTGCAAAACTTCCAACAGCTCTTTCCATATCTGAGAGAAGGATTTCTCGTTTGCAAATGTGTAGACCTTCATCTTGCAGGAGTGATGGTCTCGTCTTGGCTGCCGATCTCGAAATGAAAGGCTGGGAGCGCCCCCCATATTCTTATACCCCCCCCCCCCCACCGCTTCCCGAAAATTAAATGTCGCCACACTACAGTGGGTCTGTCAAAAATTATCCAATACAAAACCCTATATGTGGATTTCAGTTGTGCTAGATTCGCTGCGGACAATGCGGAATATTTTCACTCTTGAAACTGCATTTCGGAGAATCCTTAACGGTGGGAGTACAAGGGTTAAGCATAATCTCGTCTGGAATCTTGTTCACAATTACTCTGTCCTTCCTATATTGTTTCATCAACAAAATCTTTACCGCTTTGGCCGAACACCTCCTCTCAATATGTTATCGGCCTCTTGCTTCAAAGTCAGGTTCATTCGTGCTAGCTTGCGGTTCATTGCTATTTCGCCATTCTCCTCCAAATTGTAGTAGGAAGTAGAAGCCACCGCTCACGACATATCTACGATCAGCTTATTATTGCGAAGGTCACGCAATTACACCTCCTCAATCTGTTGTCTCATCAAAATGCAAGCACTTTCGAACGTATGGACAACTTGAAAGATGTGTCAGTTTGTATCGCTGCATCTAAGACGCGTCATGTGACAGAAAGACCCAATTGCGAAGGCCACTGTCCTGGATACGTGTACGTGCCGAAGCACTTTAAGGATGCCATTATTCTCCAATTCAGCCTTCATTTCGAATAGCACACGACGACGAGCGCGCATTGCTGAAGTGGTTGCGCCGGTGGTTGGCGACTTGAACATTTGTCAGAATCAACTTCGCACGGAGAGTATCCAGGAGAGCTGAAGGCTGAAGAAAACTGCGCGTGAACCGATTCCAAACTCCAAAAGCGTTCAACACCAAATTGAAAGTGGCATACTGCTGTTGGGTCACACGTTCATTGTCGCGTCCAACGAAGAGGCGGTTGTCATGGGCCCATTCAAGAGTCGCTTCTTTCATCCGCAGGACTTGTTGGACGTCAACCTCCAGTATGTCGAGAAGAGACCAAAGCTTAGCGAACTCGCGAGAAAATATGCCCGTAATTTCAGCAAAACTCCGGATTTGAAACCGAATCTCCGTACGCATGTCACCCATGCGGACCTGCTGCTCCGTGAAGGCAGTCCGCAACTTCTGAAAGTACTCGTTGCGGAGGCGGAGAAACTTCATTCTTCTCGGCTGGCCCAATCTTCCAGGCTTCAGAGTTGACTTGAAGACATGCGCCGCTCTCGAATACACCAACCACTTCTTTATGGTTGCGTTCACCACATTGCGATCACGTACGCGCTTTGCTGAAACAGATCCGTAAAATTGGGGAGCTTGCATTGCACCATATAGCTCATGCGTCGCGCCCTTGCATCCTTCAGGCAGACTGCGCCTCCAGCGCACCAGTTGAACACGTCCAGCAGTAGAAGGTTTGGTCATAGCAGTCACGTCGACGACAACCGTAGCCTCGGGGATATCGCGAAACAAGTCGATCCAAAAATAGTTGTTCAACTTGCTCTTCATCTTACGCGATGCGCTCAACTCCAGCAGCCATGAGGCGCATAGCTAGATCCATCCCAGACACATGTTAGACTTACAAGTGGTGTAACCACTTGTAGGTGTAACCCTGTTACCCCCCCCCCCCCCTCCTTCCCTAAGACTTAACGCATCCGGATGGATACGTTGATCAACATAACTTGACAAGGCCGTCAAGTTTCAGGAAGAACCTACGAGTCCATTTCCGAATGAACCCACCAACGCTCCAGTCCACGTCCACACCCTCGGACGCGGAAGCCTCGCCTGCTTTCTCTGCAGCAAGCACAACAGCGGCAGTGCCCACTAGCACTGCTGCTTCCAGTCGTTCAACAGAGAGTAACCTCTCTGCCACCGAGTACCATGCTCTCCACAAGAAGAAACATGCAGCGGAGAAATCTGACTCCGCCGCCGACTCCGACGAGTATCTTCTCGACTATGAGGATTATGAAGATGGGAAGCTCCAAGAAGAGGAAGCGCCCGCCCCCGTGGCTTCGTCTGAAGACACGCACGACCCACCATAAGGGGTCTCAACACCCCCGCGAAGAGGTTTCAGACGCTTCCAGGTCGAAGCACCCTAATGATGACTTAGCGTCCCCCATGGCGAAGGCGCTCATCTCTCCGCGCAACGATCCACCACCAGTGCGCGCTGAATGGATGCCTACTGAGACAGAGATCCATGATCGGTTCAGTGCTAGTTCACCACAGAACCCGATACGGTTTTTCAACGACAACAGTATCAACGATGACGAAGTCGCTGTTGGCATTATCTTTGAGTCCCCGACTCAAAGACGCGACTACTACATTGGGCTCTTCCATGAAATCCGACATTTCAGCGCGAAGATGATTTCACGCAAGAGAAAAGTGGCAGAGTAGCAGGCACCCTGTCAGTTATGGTATGCCTTTGTTGATAACTTCAACAAAGACCCGAAAGACTCTCGCGAGTGTATCAAGCATGTTCGTGATCGCTACTACACTTACACCGTGCGCGGTAAGTGTGGACGCCTCCAATGGAAGCGGGGATACTGTGTGCCGTTCCCTTCGGCACACCCTGTCCGTGTTGACCACCTCTGGCAACACGCATCTCCGACCGTGACCTACTGGGGTACACGACGACCAGTGTCCCCAATCACATTAGAGTGCTGTGGGTGACCACAGCACTCGGAGCAAGCCTTAGACCTGCAAGTTATGGTGGACTTCATACGTTCTCACCATTTCCGGAACGTCCTCCATCAGGACGTTTCGTGGCTCCCATGTGTTTCGACGGGGAGGAAATCCTCTCCAGCGAATACGGCAACGAACCTATTGAGAGTTCGTTTTCTTATGAGCCACGACCCGCTCAACTATCCAGCGGATCGACCCGGTCGCAACGGCGGAGGAGGGGCGGAAACATTCCCTCCGTATGGTCAACACTATGGCCATGGCGATCGTGCCATGCAAAATCGTGTTGCTGCGCTCGAGCAGTCTCAGACCGCCGAGATGGCAGCTCTGAAGTAGGAGGTCCGGGTTCTTCGTGCTGATGCTGCACAGACTGCCTCGAACATCTCGTCTGGTTTCAGGACGAGATTGAACGCTCTGACCGCTCATGTTAGCGCTCTCGAGAAGACCTTCTAGGCCACCCAGGCGAGTCATCACCCGTAGACGACTCGTGCTGCACGAGCACTGATAGCGCGAGCCCTTCGAGCTGCCAAGAACCGATGGACCTCAACCACGTTGAAGACGAGGCTGTGTGGTGTAGTGGCTCGCGAGGATTCACGACGCGAGATGAACTCACACACTTGGCGTCCGGACTCGTGACTGACGGAGAGGGTTCTCCGGTTGCAGTGGGGGGGGGGGGGGGGCTCTGAAACCGAAGAACCCTCTCTGTCAACTTGCTCACGTTGTGTACAGCATCCGTCGATGCTATACGTGCAGGAGCACCGCCACTTGAGGCCTAGTTGCCCGTTGCGCAAAAAGGCCCAGGCTCCATTTAGCCGAAGCACCTCTTCGAACCCTCACACAGGGTCGCCGCGGGGAAACGACGGAACCCAGTAGGCGCGGGGCGCCCTACTGGGGAGGAACTGAGTTCTGTTGGGCCTCTGGGAGGCAGGAGAGAACGGGACTCAGCCCCGCAGAGAGCTAAGCTCTCTAACTCACGTAGTGAGTGCAAGCCCGGCTTGTTAGTCGTTGAAGCGAACGTGAAGGGCTTCGACAAGCCGTGGAGAGTCTTGATAGACTCGGGAGCGTCCGGCAACTATGTCCGGCGCTCCACTGTTACGTGTAACCCCGTTACAGTTTTAAACCGTATGTGGAGGCTCTAAATGAGCCTCGAAGAGATAAGATCTCTGTCCGTCTTGCGCCGGGGGCACTAGTGACAGTGTCGAAGGTCTCTATTGACCTGAACGTGAAATTCTTCAGACTTCGATAGCGTGGAACGCTGCTTGGTCTTAGACCTGGATGTGAGGTATGACCTCATCCTGGCTTGGCGTGGCTCGAGAGCCACGAGCCATGGATCGACTGGAAGTCGAAGACGTTGGGCGCTACGCGCTCGTCTCCTAGTGGGACATTGGCGAGTCATGAACCCACCTCTGCTCGGAGACAGAAGCGCTATTGGCGCGAGCACGAGACCGAGTCGGTCATAGTGCTGGACATTGGTATATCAGACTTGGTGAGAAACAACATTGCTGTTAGCCGTAAGTGCAACTCCCAGGGCGCGCGCGGGGTGGCGCGTTACCCGCCGAGCGGTGTTTGTAGGGTTGCTGACCCGCCGCTGTGTCCTGAGGACAAACGTGGAACGGCACGTAAACTGTAACGGGGTTACACGGGTTTACACCTGGTGTTGGATACACTTTGTGTAAGATACATATTTGATGTACGGACACTCGAGGGAGTGTGTGTGGCTGAGAGCCACACGTTATGCATTTGAAGTAGGATTTTGCTTGGTTTTACTATGTTAGATAGTTAAACACATACATTTACCCCCTAGGCGGCTAGCCGCAATAAACGAAAAATAAACAGTTTAGATTTAGAACACAAAGTGAAAAGTCCTTTTATTAAGGTCGTAGTTAGTAGGTGCCTTCGGATATTAAGGCCTATTAACCCTTAATAAGGTGTGTGTTAATCCTTAACTCGTTGAGTTAATCGTCTTCCTCAGACGCTAAGCTACGGCAGCCCCGTTGCAGTTTGGAAAATGTCGCCAGAGAAAACACGAAAAAATCACAAAAATACATTCATAAGGTTTATAGTGTTGATATAATTGTAAAGGTCACCACTCAAGCGTAAGGTGTAATATGCTATTTTAGGGTTTAGGGTTTCGAGAGGTTCCCTCGAAAACTAGCCTAACGATCATACCTGAAATTTTGCACACCTATGTAAAAAGATATGGAGATTCCGCAGACGAAGTTTCAAATCCTATGAGCAACTCCTACTTTACAAAAACTAAGATAAACCGGTATTGCAAAAAGTAACCTTAAAACATATGATTTTTTTTACAGATTCGGAATCTGCGTAGTCGACTTAGTGGGGGTACGTCAAGGTCCTATGTTCAGAAACGGGGCAGAAAGGCATCAAATCACAGGGTTTTTTTTATTAAGTACGATGTAACCATCTTTACTAAGTACGATGTACTCGTACATACTAAGTACGATATACCCATACATACGAAGTACGATGTACCCATACCAGTGATGGCCAAAAATGTACGGGAGAGCATTGCCGAAAACAATTAAACCAGCAGTATGTATTGAATTATCAATTCACCTAGCAGTATGGATTGCAATGCCGAAGATGCTTGCAGTATGTATTGCAGTACTTGGTAAATTACGACTCCGTTGAAGATGGTGCTTTCATGGCCTGCGATACCATGTCAGCGTTCCAAAGGTGCCTGTTATGCTTAAAAAAAAGCAAGTTTTCAAAGTTAACAGGCGTCAAACGTTTTCTTGTCGATCGCAACACGTGCTTTGCGCTGCTAAATAGCCGTTCCGCAGACGCAGAGGTGCCGGAGATGAAACGGAGATCTTCATAGTCCTCGCTTGTCGTGAGCCGCTGGCGCTTTCGGTCACGTAAGAGACTGGCGTAACTACGTTTGCTTCCTGCAGACCCTTCCGTGGCAGGTTCTTGAAGCTCTGGCTGGCGTAAAAAGCGACTTACTTGAGCCTTTTCGACATCCGTAAGCGATTCTTGTTTACCACTGATTATTTTGACGCAAGCCTTCTCAAAAAGAGGATTGTGCGAAATTTCTGCATCAGCAGCAAGGTAGTCACTCAACTCAGGATAGTCCACTACCATCATCTGGAAGGTTTCATGAACAACTCCAATGTGCTGGCCTTGTTTCTGTAGATCCGTCATAATACTTTTGAAGTTCTCGAGGGTTGGCAGGACTTCTTTGATCCGATCCGAGTCTGCACGTCGAATGGGGTCAATGTCGTCGAGCCCCTTAGCTGCGCTTTCGATACTCACAAAGCGCTCCAGCATTTTGTAAGTAGAGGACCATCTAGTAACGTTGCGTTTGAGTGCGCAATGGGGTGTAAGCAGGCGAAGTGCTCCAGCTGCCTTCAAATTCCGTAGTTGGGAAACCACCTTATCGACCCGTTCAATGGTCTTCTCCATAACTGGTCGACGAGCAAGAAAGGCCTTTACGGCTAAGTTCAACTTGTGGCAGCCACAGCCGATCAGTGGAACGCCAACCTTTTCTGCAAGCGACTTATTAGTCGCACAATTGTCGCCGATGATGACCGAGGGTGACGTTATAGATTTGCCGTAGATAGACAGGACGAACTCCAGCAATTCGTAGAGCTCCTCCGCCGTGTATCGCTTCTCATTTAACGGGGGTGAACATCCAAGCAGGACCTCCTTGTACGTGTCATTCTCCATGTATGTAGCAATTGCGCAAATGTAGTGCGTGGAAACGTCGGTCCAGCCGTCCATCATAATGCCAAAGACATTTGGGAGGGTCTTCCGAATTGAAGCTTCAACAAGGGGGACAAGCCGAGTAATGTAGGTGGCAAGGCTGTTGCTGGAAATGGAGCTATTGTAACGGGGTTACACGGGTTTACACCTGGTGTGTTCCACACATGGATACACTTTGTGTAAGGTACATAGTTGATGTACGGACACTCGAGGGAGTGTGTGTGGCTGAGAGCCACACGTTATGCATTTGAAGTAGGATTTCACTTGGTTTTACTATGTTAGATAGTTAACCACATACATTTACCCCCTAGGCGGCTAGCCGCAATAAAAGATAAATAAACAGTTTGGATTTGGAACACTAAGAGTAAAGTCCTTTTATTAAGGTCGTAGTTAATAGGTGCCTTCGGATATTAAGGCCTATTAACCCTTAATAAGGTGTGTGTTAATCCTTGACTCGTTGAGTTAACCGTCTTCCTCTGACGCTAAGCTACGGCAGCCCCGCTGCACTTGGTAGCACTCGTAGTCAATCCTGCGACTGAGTCTTTTGACTGATCCCTCTGAGAGGATGGAACACGCTGTGTTCGCGAGCTTGCCGCCAGGCCAGCAAGAGACGCTTAAAAAGCTTATGTCTCTGTTGGGCCCCGAGGGTATTGCTCATCTTGCTTCGCAAGGGCCAGAGGCGGTGTCCGCCAGACTGGAGGCTTTTGCAAGCTACGAGAAGGCGCTCTTAGAGCATGTACAAGAGCGCGTGAGCGCAACGGCGTCCGCCGCATCGTCCGCGGCCGCGTCGTCGACGCACGAGTGGTCTAATAGACCGAAACCGCTCATGTTGAGCGTGAAGACCTTCGAGGGGAAGGAGGGGGAGAACCTTCTTCTCTGGACCCGACAGGTCGAGATGGCCATGGGATCGGCCCTGCTCCAGACTGAGCAACAGCGCGTAGCGCTGGCGATCTCGAAGCTCGGTGGCCGAGCTCAAGAATGGGCACTAACGTGCGGCACGTCTGTGGACGCTGCTTTCCCGACCTGGGGTCAGCTGAAACAGCAACTAGTGCGCGTATTCGCGCCGCCTAACCAGGCGTACCGTATACGGTCGAAGTTCCTTGCTACCCGCCAGGGTAAAAAGGAGTTGATGGACTATGTCCAAGAGTTGAGAACTCTGATCGCCGGTATGGCGTCGAGCCCTCTCCCCGAGGCGGTCGCAGTGACCGTGTTTATGGAGGGCCTGCGCACGGGCGCTGCCCGAACGGAAGTTTTCCGTGTTCACCCTGCCTCATTCGAGGAGGCCGTGAACGTGGCATTGAATGCCGACTATAACTTCCAGGCTGCGAGGCATGGTTCGAGCGCTGGTAGCGCGAGCTCATCGAGCGGTCCTGAACCGATGGACCTCAGCCACGCTGAAGACGAGGCTGACCTCTATGCTGCTGAGCAGCGCTCCAGCATCCGTCGATGCTACACGTGCGGAAGCACCCGCCACTTGAGGCCTAGTTGCCCGTTGCGCAACAAGGCCCAGGCTCCATCGAGCCGAAGCACCGCTTCGAACCCTCAAGCAGGGTCGTCGCGGGGAAACGACGGAACCCAGTAGGCGCGGGGCGCCCTACTGGGGAGGAACTGAGTTCTGTTGGGCCTCTGGGAGGCAGGAGAGAACGGGATTCAGCCCCGCGGAGAGCTAAGCTCTCTTACTCACGTAGTGAGTGCAAGCCCGGCTTGTTAGTCGTTCAAGCGAACGTGAAGGGCTTCGATAAGCCGTGGCGAGTCTTGATAGACTCGGGAGCGTCCGGCAACTATGTCCGGCGCTCCACTGTTGACGGTTTTAAACCGTATGTGGAGGCTCTGAAGGAGCCTCGAAGAGATAAGATCTCTGTCCGTCTTGCGACGGGGACACTAGTGACGGTGTCGAAGGTCTCTATTGACCTGAACGTGAAGTTCTTGGACTTCGATAGCGTGGAACGCTGCTTGGTCTTAGACCTGGATGAGAGGTATGACCTCATCCTTGGCATGGCGTGGCTCGAGAGCCACGAGCCATGGATCGACTGGAAGTCGAAGACGTTGGGCGCTACGCGCCCGTCTCCTAGTGGAGCATTGGCGAGTCATGAACCCACCTCTGCTCGGAGACAGAAGCGCTTTTGGCGCGAGCACGAGACCGAATCGGTCATGGTGCTGGACATTGGTATGTCAGAGTTAGTGAGCAACGAAGTTGCTGTTTGCCGTGAGTGTGACTCACAGGGCGTGCGCGGGGTGGCGCGTTATCCGCCGAGCGGTGTTTGTAGGGTCGCTGACCCGCCGCTGTGTCCTAAGGACGATTGTGGAACGGCACGTACTCCGTTGAGCGGTGCTCGTAGGGTCGATGACCCGCCGCTGAGTGTCTCGAATGACACTGTTCCCTCTCCGAGGAGCCATAGTGCGTTGGCACCTAGGCAGCGCGACGGTGATGTCGCCCTGCAGCCCTCATCCGGCCGTGCTCGGGCGAGGAGGGAGAGGAGGAAGAGACGCAGAGCGTCTGTGACGTCTATGACGTCGGACGAGGTGTCCAGCGTGTTGAGCGGTGGGGCTCCACGCGACTGCAGTGAGCAGTTGTACACACTCGTGAATGGAGTGACAGGGGATGTCGACGGAGACATAAGTCTCGAGCGACTCCCGTCGGTTGATGCTCTGTTAGAGCTGGACGAGATGTCCGTCGCCGAGTTTGGCGAGGCCTTAAAGGCCGGCGAGCTTGCCGAGGTGGTCATGATACGACCCGAGGAGGAGTTGAACTCCTCGTCCGTCGTGGACGAAGCTGTCCTTGAGGACACGAAGCGAGCGCTAAGCGCTAGGAGTGGATCTTCGATCCTCAAGGATCCCTCGGATCCGTTTTATCCTTTGATCAAGGAATACCACGATGTGGTGTCGAAGGACCCGCCGTCAGGGTTGCCTCCGGATCGAGGCGTACGTCATGAGATTGACTTGGTTCCTGGAACCAAATACTGCGTAACACGGCAGTGGCCCTTACCAAGGGAGCAATGTGACGTCATCGACGCGTTCTTCCGTGCAAAGCACGAGGCCGGCTTGGTGCGTGAGAGCAAGTCTCCGCACTCGACACCCACGTTCTGTGTCAGAAAGCCTAATGGCAAGTGGCGCATAGTGCATGCTTTTAATAAGCTGAATGCAGCCACCATTCCGGCGCAGACGCCGATTCCTCGAAAGGATGTTCTGCAGAACAACATGGTGGGATGTACGTTGTACAGTGCACTCGACTTGGTCGACGGGTATTATCAGTTGCTCATGAGAGCTAGCGATATACCCCTCACGGCTGTGAGTACTCCGAGCGGTATGCTCTGGGAGTGGTTGGTGATGCCCCAAGGGCTGTCGAACGCGCCTGCGACGTTCAATCGTCTAGTGACGCAGTTGTTTAGGCCCCATCGGGCGTACGCTCAGACGTACTTTGACGACATCTTCGTCCATAGTCGTGCGGAGCACGGGAGGTCTGATGTGGAGAACCACCTTGACCATTTGCGAGCGGTGCTCGAGTGCATGCGCACGAATAAGTTGTATGCCAACTTAGATAAATGCGTCTTTGGCGCGGAGGAAATTCCTTTCCTCGGATGCTTCATTGGGAAGCGAGGCCTTAGGGCAGATCCTGCCAAGGTTAAGGCCATTGTGGACTGGCCGGTTCCATCGAACCCGAAAGACTTGCGTAAGTGGCTTGGCTTAGCCAATTACTTGCACAAGTACAGCGAGAATTACGCTGATATGGCTCGGCCATTGTCCAATCTCCTTAAGAAGGATGCACCTTGGTGCTGGGATGTCGTTCACGACGAAGCCTTCAAGGCTGTTAAGGAGAGTCTCCTTCACGCGCCCATCTTGGCGCTTCCGGACCCGGATCGTCCGTTTAGCGTCGTCTGCGACGCCTCCGATTTTGCAATCGGTTGTGCTTTACTACAAGCAGACGCCAAAGGGCGTGAACGCGTTATCGCGTTTGAATCTCGCCAGCTTAAAGCTGCTGAGAAGAACTATCCAGTTCATGACAAGGAGCTACTTGCAATGAAGTATGCTCTTGTCAAATTTAGAGTACATTTACTCGGCTCTAAGCCCTTTGTGATCTATACTGATCATGCGTCTTTACGCACTGCGACTCAGTCGCCTCATCTCTCACAGAGAATGGCAAGATGGCTTTCATTCTTTGCCGAGTATAACTTCGAGGTGAAGTATAAGCCGGGCCGGCTTAACGTAGTGGCCGATGCGCTATCGCGCAGGCCGGACTACGAGCTGACTCATGTCACTACTGTGACGTCGCCGGTTCCCGACCTTATACGCAGGGCATACGCCCAAGATGACACGTGTGTAGCTTTGCTACGTGCTCTTGGGAGCGAAGAGTTTAAGGACTCTGACAAGGAATTGTCACCGCGCTTACGCGCGAGGCTGCAGCGTTATACGCTTGATCATGGCCTGCTGTATTACAGCACTGACCCTGAGGACACTCCTCGAGTGGTCGTCCCTCATGATGAGGATCTTAAGTATCGCATCCTCTATGAGGTGCATGATACGCCTGTCGGTGGACATCTTGGTCGTGAAAAGACCTATGGCTCGGTGAGCAAGATGTACTGGTGGCCCAAGATGTACAAGTGGGCAAGCACCTATGTGCGTACATGCGAGACATGTCAACGGACCAAGTCCGCGCCGCATGCGGCGGCGCCGTTGGCGAGTTTACCAGTCCCTACGGGATGTTGGCAGTCCATTAGTATGGACTTTGTGTTTGGCCTTCCCAAGGATAAGGCGGGCAACACGGGTGTCGTGGTCTTTGTTGACCGATTGAGCAAGATGGCTCATCTTTCGGCTGTGCCGGACACCGTTGACGGTGAGGATACAGCTAAGCTGTTCTTAGACAGAGTCTTTCGCCAACATGGCTTGCCTGAGGCAATTGTCTCTGATAGAGACCCTCGCTTTACAGCGAAGTTCTGGACGTCCTTGTTCAGGGTGCTCGGCACCAAGTTGGACATGTCCACGGCGGACCATCCGCAGACCGATGGTCAAACTGAACGCGTGAATCGCGTTGTGGAGGATATCCTCCGAAGCGTCTGCGCTGAAGCGCCACGACGCTGGAGCGAGATGATCCCCCTTGTTGAGTTCGCTATGAACAATGCGGTGCATGCCTCGACAGGCTTCACCCCGTTCTATGTGAACGGCTTGGTCGACCCTCGCGTCCCTCTAACGCCGCCACGGTGTGGCTCTGGGCTTGATGGGGGAGGGTTAGCCGATCGGCTTGCTGATGTCAGCCCAGTTGCGGTTCGCAAGCAAGTCGATGACTTTATCTCTTTGAGACCGAGCGTCATGCGCCAGGTGCGCGACGCGATGGCTGAAAGCCAGGATCTCCAAAAGGAGTATGCAGATGCCAAAGGCAGGAAAAACATGGAAAGGTTTGAGATCGGGGATCTTGTTTTATTAAACGCTAAAAACCTACCTACACACGCAGTGTCTGCGGTCTTTAAGACCAAGTTGAGACCTAGGTTCATTGGACCGTTCAAGGTCGTGGCCAAGAAGGGCCTGGCGTACACGCTCAATCTTCCGAAGAAGATGCGTACGCACCCGGTATTCTACGTGGGCTTGCTTAAGCCATACCGGGACCCTGCTCGGGCGAGCTCTGAGGCGCTAGCGCCGGGTCGGACGAGGGCTGCGAAGCAGCGAGAGGCTGCGAGGCAGCAGGAGGCTGCCAGGCAGCAGGGTGCTGAGGCCCAGCACCAGAGTCCGAAGACGCAAGATACTGCGGAGCAGCAGAGTGCGGAGGCACAGGAAGCTGCAAGGCAGCAGGCGGTAAAGCCATCGGCGGTGGCATTGCCACGGGACGTGAGCCGTACGGCTGCATCCGAACCAAGAGGTCGAGTTGACCCTGCAGCTGAGCAATCTGACGCTCAAGGTCGGCGACCCGCTGCTGCATCGCCTGAGGCGACTCCAGCCAGTCGAGGCGACGCTCGACCTCCTCGAGGCCATTCGCTAAGCGATGCGAGGAGCGGTCCACGTCGGCGACGTAGTCGCTCACCGAGCGGACGCGGTTCTGTAGGGAGAGGAAGTCCCCGAAGCTCGCAGCGCGAGAGTCCAGCGGCCGCTCGGCCTCCTCCTGCTCTGCTCGATGAGCATGGTGATCTCCACTACCATGTGGAGCGCCTGATGGCGCGGCGCAGGCGCCAGGGTCATAACCAGTATCTGGTAAAGTGGCGAGGTTACCCTCATTCCCAGAACTCATGGGAGTTCGAGGTGCCACTGCGGCAAGATTGCCCTGACGTCGTGGACGCTTACGATCGATGTAACGGGGTTACACGGGTTTACACCTGGTGTGTTCCACACATGGATACACTTTGTGTAAGGTACATAGTTGATGTACGGACACTCGAGGGAGTGTGTGTGGCTGAGAGCCACACGTTATGCATTTGAAGTAGGATTTCACTTGGTTTTACTATGTTAGATAGTTAACCACATACATTTACCCCCTAGGCGGCTAGCCGCAATAAAAGATAAATAAACAGTTTGGATTTGGAACACTAAGAGTAAAGTCCTTTTATTAAGGTCGTAGTTAATAGGTGCCTTCGGATATTAAGGCCTATTAACCTTTAATAAGGTGTGTTTTAATCCTTGACTCGTTGAGTTAACCGTCTTCCTCTGACGCTAAGCTACGGCAGCCCCGCTGCACTTGGTAGCACTTGTAGTCAATCCTGCGACTGAGTCTTTTGACTGATCCCTCTGAGAGGATGGAACACGCTGTGTTCGCGAGCTTGCCGCCAGGCCAGCAAGAGACGCTTAAAAAGCTTATGTCTCTGTTGGGCCCCGAGGGTATTGCTCATCTTGCTTCGCAAGGGCCAGAGGCGGTGTCCGCCAGACTGGAGGCTTTTACAAGCTACGAGAAGGCGCTCTTAGAGCATGTACAAGAGCGCGTGAGCGCAACGGCGTCCGCCGCATCGTCCGCGGCCGCGTCGTCGACGCACGAGTGGTCTAATAGACCGAAACCGCTCATGTTGAGCGTGAAGACCTTCGAGGGGAAGGAGGGGGAGAACCTTCTTCTCTGGACCCGACAGGTCGAGATGGCCATGGGATCGGCCCTGCTCCAGACTGAGCAACAGCGCGTAGCGCTGGCGATCTCGAAGCTCGGTGGCCGAGCTCAAGAATGGGCACTAACGTGCGGCACGTCTGTGGACGCTGCTTTCCCGACCTGGGATCAGCTGAAACAGCAACTAGTGCGCGTATTCGCGCCGCCTAACCAGGCGTACCGTATACGGTCGAAGTTCCTTGCTACCCGCCAGGGTAAAAAGGAGTTGATGGACTATGTCCAAGAGTTGAGAACTCTGATCGCCGGTATGGCGTCGAGCCCTCTCCCCGAGGCGGTCGCAGTGACCGTGTTTATGGAGGGCCTGCGCACGGGCGCTGCCCGAACGGCAGTTTTCCGTGTTCACCCTGCCTCATTCGAGGAGGCCGTGAACGTGGCATTGAATGCCGACTATAACTTCCAGGCTGCGAGGCATGGTTCGAGCGCTGGTAGCGCGAGCTCATCGAGCGGTCCTGAACCGATGGACCTCAGCCACGCTGAAGACGAGGCTGACCTCTATGCTGCTGAGCAGCGCTCCAGCATCCGTCGATGCTACACGTGCGGAAGCACCCGCCACTTGAGGCCTAGTTGCCCGTTGCGCAACAAGGCCCAGGCTCCATCGAGCCGAAGCACCGCTTCGAACCCTCAAGCAGGGTCGTCGCGGGGAAACGACGGAACCCAGTAGGCGCGGGGCGCCCTACTGGGGAGGAACTGAGTTCTGTTGGGCCTCTGGGAGGCAGGAGAGAACGGGATTCAGCCCCGCGGAGAGCTAAGCTCTCTTACTCACGTAGTGAGTGCAAGCCCGGCTTGTTAGTCGTTCAAGCGAACGTGAAGGGCTTCGATAAGCCGTGGCGAGTCTTGATAGACTCGGGAGCGTCCGGCAACTATGTCCGGCGCTCCACTGTTGACGGTTTTAAACCGTATGTGGAGGCTCTGAAGGAGCCTCGAAGAGATAAGATCTCTGTCCGTCTTGCGACGGGGACACTAGTGACGGTGTCGAAGGTCTCTATTGACCTGAACGTGAAGTTCTTGGACTTCGATAGCGTGGAACGCTGCTTGGTCTTAGACCTGGATGAGAGGTATGACCTCATCCTCGGCATGGCGTGGCTCGAGAGCCACGAGCCATGGATCGACTGGAAGTCGAAGACGTTGGGCGCTACGCGCCCGTCTCCTAGTGGAGCATTGGCGAGTCATGAACCCACCTCTGCTCGGAGACAGAAGCGCTTTTGGCGCGAGCACGAGACCGAATCGGTCATGGTGCTGGACATTGGTATGTCAGAGTTAGTGAGCAACGAAGTTGCTGTTTGCCGTGAGTGTGACTCACAGGGCGTGCGCGGGGTGGCGCGTTATCCGCCGAGCGGTGTTTGTAGGGTCGCTGACCCGCCGCTGTGTCCTAAGGACGATTGTGGAACGGCACGTACTCCGTTGAGCGGTGCTCGTAGGGTCGATGACCCGCCGCTGAGTGTCTCGAATGACACTGTTCCCTCTCCGAGGAGCCATAGTGCGTTGGCACCTAGGCAGCGCGACGGTGATGTCGCCCTGCAGCCCTCATCCGGCCGTGCTCGGGCGAGGAGGGAGAGGAGGAAGAGACGCAGAGCGTCTGTGACGTCTATGACGTCGGACGAGGTGTCCAGCGTGTTGAGCGGTGGGGCTCCACGCGACTGCAGTGAGCAGTTGTACACACTCGTGAATGGAGTGACAGGGGATGTCGACGGAGACATAAGTCTCGAGCGACTCCCGTCGGTTGATGCTCTGTTAGAGCTGGACGAGATGTCCGTCGCCGAGTTTGGCGAGGCCTTAAAGGCCGGCGAGCTTGCCGAGGTGGTCATGATACGACCCGAGGAGGAGTTAAACTCCTCGTCCGTCGTGGACGAAGCTGTCCTTGAGGACACGAAGCGAGCGCTAAGTGCTAGGAGTGGATCTTCGATCCTCAAGGATCCCTCGGATCCGTTTTATCCTTTGATCAAGGAATACCACGATGTGGTGTCGAAGGACCCGCCGTCAGGGTTGCCTCCGGATCGAGGCGTACGTCATGAGATTGACTTGGTTCCTGGAACCAAATACTGCGTAACACGGCAGTGGCCCTTACCAAGGGAGCAATGTGACGTCATCGACGCGTTCTTCCGTGCAAAGCACGAGGCCGGCTTGGTGCGTGAGAGCAAGTCTCCGCACTCGACACCCACGTTCTGTGTCAGAAAGCCTAATGGCAAGTGGCGCATAGTGCATGCTTTTAATAAGCTGAATGCAGCCACCATTCCGGCGCAGACGCCGATTCCTCGAAAGGATGTTCTGCAGAACAACATGGTGGGATGTACGTTGTACAGTGCACTCGACTTGGTCGACGGGTATTATCAGTTGCTCATGAGAGCTAGCGATATACCCCTCACGGCTGTGAGTACTCCGAGCGGTATGCTCTGGGAGTGGTTGGTGATGCCCCAAGGGCTGTCGAACGCGCCTGCTACGTTCAATCGTCTATTGACGCAGTTGTTTAGGCCCCATCGGGCGTACGCTCAGACGTACTTTGACGACATCTTCGTCCATAGTCGTGCGGAGCACGGGAGGTCTGATGTGGAGAACCACCTTGACCATTTGCGAGCGGTGCTCGAGTGCATGCGCACGAATAAGTTGTATGCCAACTTAGATAAATGCGTCTTTGGCGCGGAGGAAATTCCTTTCCTCGGATGCTTCATTGGGAAGCGAGGCCTTAGGGCAGATCCTGCCAAGGTTAAGGCCATTGTGGACTGGCCGGTTCCATCGAACCCGAAAGACTTGCGTAAGTGGCTTGGCTTAGCCAATTACTTGCACAAGTACAGCGAGAATTACGCTGATATGGCTCGGCCATTGTCCAATCTCCTTAAGAAGGATGCACCTTGGTGCTGGGATGTCGTTCACGACGAAGCCTTCAAGGCTGTTAAGGAGAGTCTCCTTCACGCGCCCATCTTGGCGCTTCCGGACCCGGATCGTCCGTTTAGCGTCGTCTGCGACGCCTCCGATTTTGCAATCGGTTGTGCTTTACTACAAGCAGACGCCAAAGGGCGTGAACGCGTTATCGCGTTTGAATCTCGCCAGCTTAAAGCTGCTGAGAAGAACTATCCAGTTCATGACAAGGAGCTACTTGCAATGAAGTATGCTCTTGTCAAATTTAGAGTACATTTACTCGGCTCTAAGCCCTTTGTGATCTATACTGATCATGCGTCTTTACGCACTGCGACTCAGTCGCCTCATCTCTCACAGAGAATGGCAAGATGGCTTTCATTCTTTGCCGAGTATAACTTCGAGGTGAAGTATAAGCCGGGCCGGCTTAACGTAGTGGCCGATGCGCTATCGCGCAGGCCGGACTACGAGCTGACTCATGTCACTACTGTGACGTCGCCGGTCCCCGACCTTATACGCAGGGCATACGCCCAAGATGACACGTGTGTAGCTTTGCTACGTGCTCTTGGGAGCGAAGAGTTTAAGGACTCTGACAAGGAATTGTCACCGCGCTTACGCGCGAGGCTGCAGCGTTATACGCTTGATCATGGCCTGCTGTATTACAGCACTGACCCTGAGGACACTCCTCGAGTGGTCGTCCCTCATGATGAGGATCTTAAGTATCGCATCCTCTATGAGGTGCATGATACGCCTGTCGGTGGACATCTTGGTCGTGAAAAGACCTATGGCTCGGTGAGCAAGATGTACTGGTGGCCCAAGATGTACAAGTGGGCAAGCACCTATGTGCGTACATGCGAGACATGTCAACGGACCAAGTCCGCGCCGCATGCGGCGGCGCCGTTGGCGAGTTTACCAGTCCCTACGGGATGTTGGCAGTCCATTAGTATGGACTTTGTGTTTGGCCTTCCCAAGGATAAGGCGGGCAACACGGGTGTCGTGGTCTTTGTTGACCGATTGAGCAAGATGGCTCATCTTTCGGCTGTGTCGGACACCGTTGACGGTGAGGATACAGCTAAGCTGTTCTTAGACAGAGTCTTTCGCCAACATGGCTTGCCTGAGGCAATTGTCTCTGATAGAGACCCTCGCTTTACAGCGAAGTTCTGGACGTCCTTGTTCAGGGTGCTCGGCACCAAGTTGGACATGTCCACGGCGGACCATCCGCAGACCGATGGTCAAACTGAACGCGTGAATCGCGTTGTGGAGGATATCCTCCGAAGCGTCTGCGCTGAAGCGCCACGACGCTGGAGCGAGATGCTCCCCCTTGTTGAGTTCGCTATGAACAATGCGGTGCATGCCTCGACAGGCTTCACCCCGTTCTATGTGAACGGCTTGGTCGACCCTCGCGTCCCTCTAACGCCGCCACGGTGTGGCTCTGGGCTTGATGGGGGAGGGTTAGCCGATCGGCTTGCTGATGTCAGCCCAGTTGCGGTTCGCAAGCAAGTCGATGACTTTATCTCTTTGAGACCGAGCGTCATGCGCCAGGTGCGCGACGCGATGGCTGAAAGCCAGGATCTCCAAAAGGAGTATGCAGATGCCAAAGGCAGGAAAAACATGGAAAGGTTTGAGATCGGGGATCTTGTTTTATTAAACGCTAAAAACCTACCTACACACGCAGTGTCTGCGGTCTTTAAGACCAAGTTGAGACCTAGGTTCATTGGACCGTTCAAGGTCGTGGCCAAGAAGGGCCTGGCGTACACGCTCAATCTTCCGAAGAAGATGCGTACGCACCCGGTATTCTACGTGGGCTTGCTTAAGCCATACCGGGACCCTGCTCGGGCGAGCTCTGAGGCGCTAGCGCCGGGTCGGACGAGGGCTGCGAAGCAGCGAGAGGCTGCGAGGCAGCAGGAGGCTGCCGGGCAGCAGGGTGCTGAGGCCCAGCACCAGAGTCCGAAGACGCAAGATACTGCGGAGCAGCAGAGTGCGGAGGCACAGGAAGCTGCAAGGCAGCAGGCGGTAGAGCCATCGGCGGTGGCATTGCCACGGGACGTGAGCCGTACGGCTGCATCCGAACCAAGAGGTCGAGTTGACCCTGCAGCTGAGCAATCTGACGCTCAAGGTCGGCGACCCGCTGCTGCATCGCCTGAGGCGACTCCAGCCAGTCGAGGCGACGCTCGATCTCCTCGAGGCCATTCGCTAAGCGATGCGAGGAGCGGTCCACGTCGGCGACGTAGTCGCTCACCGAGCGGACGCGGTTCTGTAGGGAGAGGAAGTCCCCGAAGCTCGCAGCGCGAGAGTCCAGCGGCCGCTCGGCCTCCTCCTGCTCTGCTCGATGAGCATGGTGATCTCCACTACCATGTGGAGCGCCTGATGGCGCGGCGCAGGCGCCAGGGTCATAACCAGTATCTGGTAAAGTGGCGAGGTTACCCTCATTCCCAGAACTCATGGGAGTTCGAGGTGCCACTGCGGCAAGATTGCCCTGACGTCGTGGACGCTTACGATCGACGTCACCCGGTGACGGACCGCCCGCAGGGCGTGCGACGGAGTCGCCGGGCGCGCCGCGCTTCCCAGTACTAGAGTGGGGTGACGACAGGTCAAGAGTCGAGCTCAGGCTCTGACCAGTGGCTGTGACAGCCGACCCATGGCTATGGGTAGGACTGCTCACAGCGGGAGCAGGAGGCCGGGGTGCCTCGTAGCGTGAGGGACGTTGTCCCGGTACACGCCGTCTTGCTTGTCGCTTCGCGAAGTCGAGGCGTAAGCGCCGCTCTAAGCGGATATCGGTTTCCGAGAAACTAGCTCGGAGAGCATCGAAGGAGTGGAGCCGTCGGGATAGCTCCACCCAGTTCTGAAACTGCGCTTCGTAAGCGGCCATCGTTTCACCCTCTGAGAGGACCACCGGCACTGTCCGCATGGCCGGCACGGCCTCACCGTTGAGCTGCTGACGCAAGCGCTCCCGGTACTCCGATGGAGTTGTGACTTGTGGAGTCAAGAAGCGCTCGCGGAGCGAATTTCGCTGGGCGACTTCATCAGGCGTCTCGGGCGCGCGCCCACACGTGTACGTGTCCAAGAGCTGCGAAGCAGCGCGTCGAACGACCTCCGCAGGAGAGAGACGCTCATACCCGTAGTCGCGACGCGACGTGCCAACTATGGGGCGGGCCACAGGTCTGTTAGACCGCGCGCGAGAGGCAGCCTCGAGCTGTCGGCTTTGAGCCCCGTCCAGGTCGTTGGAGACCACACCTGGCTCAGGGAGCTCGTCCTCGTACCTCGAGGAGAGAGGAGGCGCATTGCGCAGGGCGTTCGCGGAACCATCACGGTTCGGGAACGGATTAGGCGTGTGCAGCTCGCGAGAGCGCATCGCCGGGCTTGAAGGCCTCTGAGAGGCAGCCTCCTGACGTGTTGGAAGCACCTCGTCATCGTCTGGGACGATCTCGCCCTGTTCAAGCTCGTCGAGCCAAGCGTTCGGACGCGTACGCGGCGTAGATGGCTCGGGAGAGCTAGGAGCTCCGCTCTCACCCGGATGTTGGCTCGCGGAGCCGGAGCCATGACGTCGACGGTGCTCATCGTGGTACTGTCGTACACTGAGCCGCTGCGGAGCAGCTTCCCTGTCGGGACTGCGGCCTGTGGCCTGTGGCGATTGCGGGCTGTCACGCCCCGACATGCGTCCACTGGACGAAGGCGAAGAGAGGTCAGATGACCGTGGCGAAAGGTATAGCATTGGAAATGCAGTTTCGATAATGGGCTCTGGGAGCCGAAGTTCTTTGAACTTGTGATGAGGTAAAGTGACCTCTAACGTCTTGAGAAGACTAGACCTCACTGAGAAAGTGTCGTGGACACGGGTGTCCACATCTTGGTGGGGGGTGGTGTAACGGGGTTACACGGGTTTACACCTGGTGTGTTCCACACATGGATACACTTTGTGTAAGGTACATAGTTGATGTACGGACACTCGAGGGAGTGTGTGTGGCTGAGAGCCACACGTTATGCATTTGAAGTAGGATTTCACTTGGTTTTACTATGTTAGATAGTTAACCACATACATTTACCCCCTAGGCGGCTAGCCGCAATAAAAGATAAATAAACAGTTTGGATTTGGAACACTAAGAGTAAAGTCCTTTTATTAAGGTCGTAGTTAATAGGTGCCTTCGGATATTAAGGCCTATTAACCCTTAATAACGTGTGTGTTAATCCTTGACTCGTTGAGTTAACCGTCTTCCTCTGACGCTAAGCTACGGCAGCCCCGCTGCAATCGACGTCACCCGGTGACGGACCGCCCGCAGGGCGTGCGACGGAGTCGCCGGGCGCGCCGCGCTTCCCAGTACTAGAGTGGGGTGACGACAGGTCAAGAGTCGAGCTCAGGCTCTGACCAGTGGCTGTGACAGCCGACCCATGGCTATGGGTAGGACTGCTCACAGCGGGAGCAGGAGGCCGGGGTGCCTCGTAGCGTGAGGGACGTTGTCCCGGTACACGCCGTCTTGCTTGTCGCTTCGCGAAGTCGAGGCGTAAGCGCCGCTCTAAGCGGATATCGGTTTCCGAGAAACTAGCTCGGAGAGCATCGAAGGAGTGGAGCCGTCGGGATAGCTCCACCCAGTTCTGAAACTGCGCTTCGTAAGCGGCCATCGTTTCACCCTCTGAGAGGACCACCGGCACTGTCCGCATGGCCGGCACGGCCTCACCGTTGAGCTGCTGACGCAAGCGCTCCCGGTACTCCGATGGAGTTGTGACTTGTGGAGTCAAGAAGCGCTCGCGGAGCGAATTTCGCTGGGCGACTTCATCAGGCGTCTCGGGCGCGCGCCCACACGTGTACGTGTCCAAGAGCTGCGAAGCAGCGCGTCGAACGACCTCCGCAGGAGAGAGACGCTCATACCCGTAGTCGCGACGCGACGTGCCAACTATGGGGCGGGCCACAGGTCTGTTAGACCGCGCGCGAGAGGCAGCCTCGAGCTGTCGGCTTTGAGCCCCGTCCAGGTCGTTGGAGACCACACCTGGCTCAGGGAGCTCGTCCTCGTACCTCGAGGAGAGAGGAGGCGCATTGCGCAGGGCGTTCGCGGAACCATCACGGTTCGGGAACGGATTAGGCGTGTGCAGCTCGCGAGAGCGCATCGCCGGGCTTGAAGGCCTCTGAGAGGCAGCCTCCTGACGTGTTGGAAGTACCTCGTCATCGTCTGGGACGATCTCGCCCTGTTCAAGCTCGTCGAGCCAGGCGTTCTGACGCGTACGCGGCGTAGATGGCTCGGGAGAGCTAGGAGCTCCGCTCTCACCCGGATGTTGGCTCGCGGAGCCGGAGCCATGACGTCGACGGTGCTCATCGTGGTACTGTCGTACACTGAGCCGCTGCGGAGCAGCTTCCCTGTCGGGACTGCGGCCTGTGGCCTGTGGCGATTGCGGGCTGTCACGCCCCGACATGCGTCCACTGGACGAAGGCGAAGAGAGGTCAGATGACCGTGGCGAAAGGTATAGCATTGGAAATGCAGTTTCGATAATGGGCTCTGGGAGCCGAAGTTCTTTGAACTTGTGATGAGGTAAAGTGACCTCTAACGTCTTGAGAAGACTAGACCTCACTGAGAAAGTGTCGTGGACACGGGTGTCCACATCTTGGTGGGGGGTGGTGTAACGGGGTTACACGGGTTTACACCTGGTGTGTTCCACACATGGATACACTTTGTGTAAGGTACATAGTTGATGTACGGACACTCGAGGGAGTGTGTGTGGCTGAGAGCCACACGTTATGCATTTGAAGTAGGATTTCACTTGGTTTTACTATGTTAGATAGTTAACCACATACATTTACCCCCTAGGCGGCCAGCCGCAATAAAAGATAAATAAACAGTTTGGATTTGGAACACTAAGAGTAAAGTCCTTTTATTAAGGTCGTAGTTAATAGGTGCCTTCGGATATTAAGGCCTATTAACCCTTAATAACGTGTGTGTTAATCCTTGACTCGTTGAGTTAACCGTCTTCCTCTGACGCTAAGCTACGGCAGCCCCGCTGCAGCTATGGCCAGCCAAAGAGCGTGGCAGGGGGTTATCCACCTCAGACAGCGGCATGTTTCGCATAACGACCCATTCTAGCCACCGAAAAACGCTGAAATCCTTGTCTGAGATGTACTTTTCTCTTTCAAAGCCGAGCGGGTTGACCTGGGCTTTCTTTGATGTCGTAAACTTCTCCATATAGTCAGAGCCCACACAACTAACGAGGTGCTTCCGCAAGTTAGAGTAACCAGTCTTCCACATCTGTCTTGGTTTGGACGGACACTTGCGGCACTGATACGTGACGTTCTTGTTGACGACCTTCACGTCAAAAAAAGAAGAGCACCTCCTCCGGAATGGAGCTAGTCGAGAAGGCAGCCTTGTTAAGAGCCATGGCGGAGAAGAAGACGGGCTGGGGGAAGTGGTGCAAATAGCAGAATGGCTCGAAAAGTCTGTATTTGAGTTGGCCAAGTGGTTATCGACAACTGAACACCACCCATTCTGCAGAGCGGACAAGTGTGGTGAAGCGCGAAACAGTGAAGAAGCCAGCTGCCATTGATTGACCAGAGAAGACTCAGATGATGGGGAGTGACCAGACCAGATCTGAACCCAATCAACCAGATCTGATTCTGATACCGACCGGGTACCATTTTTTGGGTACTGATCAAGTGATCGACATCGATTCTGGAAGAACACCGAAATTCGAGAGGTGATCAAGAGCTGATCGATATGGTGCAGTCATTTCGGTACACTGTCGCGATCAAGAATCCTGATCGACAATGGTGCAATCATTCCAGTACAACGTGGCGATCAAGAATCCTGATCGACAATGGTACAATCATTCAAGTACGTCTCAGTGATCTGCCCTGATCAACGTGGTGCAATTATTCCAGTACGCCGTGATCACGAATCGTGATCACCCTGATCAAGATCGTGGAGCAATCATTTCGGTACACTTCGTGATCACCCTGATCAAGATCGTGGAGCAATCATTTCGGTACACTTCGTGATCACCCCTGATCAAGATTATGGAGCAATCATTTCGGTACACTGTCGCGATCAAGAATCCTGATCGACAATGGTGCAATCATTCCAGTACGTCGTGGCGATCAAGAATGCTGATCGATATGGTGCAATCATTCCGGTACACTCCAGCGATCAAGAATGCTGATCGACAGGGCGCAATCATTTCGACACACTCCACGATCAGCGTCGATCAAGATTCACATGTACCGATTAATGGGTACACAGGCCGAAGTTCAAGGTAGCCAGTCAGCTGCGAAGGGGATGGGCAGATGATGGGAGGAAAGGGAAAGGATAGGAAAGATTTAAGATGGTTAAAGGGGAGAGAGATTTTCCTTGTAGCACGCAAGTGGTCTTCCGAAGAATTCCAAGGCTGGGAAGTATATTGGCCCCCCTTGACGAAGGAACCCAAGACGCTCAAGAAGAATAAACGCATCGACACCTGGAAAGCTTGGCCAGGTCTACGCTACTCTCTCCACCCCTCAACTCCACCGCTAACAGTAGGCGGCCCAAGCATCGACATTGGAAACACATTGGCCCCCTTTGGAACAACACAAGCCCGAAGGACTACCCAGAGTGATCAAGTTTATTCAAGGCCTGATCTACTCTACCCTACGGACGATCAAGTGAAGAAGTATCCACAAGATCGTCAACCGACTACCCCTGAGTGCCGTCCACACTCCAGCTCAACCAAGAACAAACCAACGCTTGGCCCCTTCCAGGTCACCCAGGAAGAGCGCTAACCCCGCCAGGTCAACGGGTACACAAGGTGAGAAGATCTTCAGACCCCACGGTCGATCGGAGTACCCCCTCCGTCAGTTGGCAGTCCGGCCCCCTGTGTGTGAGTGCCCCTCGCGTCGAATTTCTTCGCGAGCCACTACACCACACAAGACACCGGTTAAACATTAAGACCAGCAACCGGTTAGGTGTTGGGCTCCAGTACAGATTGCAGTCTCTAACCGCCCAGCAATATGTATTGCAATTCTCAAACCCTTGCAGTACAGCATTGCAACTAGTATTGCGGCAACTCCAATACTTGCAATATATTTTTGGCCATCACTGACCCATACATACTAAGTACAAGGTACCTATCCATTCTAAGTACGATGTACCCCTATATATATGATCGGCCGGATGGACGTCCATCCTAGGGTCGTTAGGGCCCAAAAAAACCAAAATAGACGCCCATCCACGGCCCTCGGACGCTCATCTGCGGCCCCGATTTATGAGAGATCCTAAAATAAATTATTCTGGGTATTTCTTGTTTTTTAGTTTGGGATTTTTGTATTCCTGTAATCTTTTGTTTCTGCTAAACCCTAAAATTGTTGCATCACATATATTTTGAGGGTTTAACTTTCAATATTTACATACTACTTACATTTAAATAACAATATATTCCTGATGACCTGTTATAATTAATATATGAAGCATGATGAAATATTCTTATTCTGTTGAAAGCGCATCGCCATCCGGCGACTATTTCGTTGCGCTTACCGTGCGCTCTCGCATACGGCGGAGCTGCCGACCGAAATAGGCTCTTCGCCAGCGCTGAAGACACAAGCAAACGAGTCTGAGAATTACCTGGTGAAGGATCTCTGTAAGTCTATGTCCTTCATCGCTATAAGCCAGCTCAAAAAAACGTCTAACTCCTGAATTTGCAGGCTCTGAACAATGGAATGACTTCTAGGACACCAACTGGGGTTAAACCCTTGACTACACCGGCGAAGCGTTTTGGGGATGGAGTTTAACCAAAACTCTCGTGTATAACGGCATCCGACTGGAATTCCTGCCCATATTGTTCACACTGGTGTCTTCGCCGTGGAGAGCGGGAAAGATGATGCAGTCAGGCGCGAATTTTAGTCTCCCCAGTGACGCCAAGAAGATGCAGTGCCAATTGGGGCTGGAACATGCTCCGCTGCAGCATCGATCGCACTGAGCCAAGTTGAGTGTATTCAGCATGTATCTCTCCTTGCCCCTCTCCAGATGCATGCTCTCCTGGTCCTCGCCCCACCCCCAACTCGTTGCAAAGCTCCATACAGCCCCTGCAGCTCTCGAAGCAATAGCTGTCGCAATGTGTGCCAAGTGAATACTGGAGTTTTGGTAGTTTCCCGCCTGATAAAATGCGAGAAATGGTGCCGACCCCGCGCTCACAATAGTGTAAACACCAAGCCGCGAATGTGACTGGAAGATCGTTGGCCTTACTGGCCCACACGGAACTACAGCCACGATATCCTTTTGGTCTCGCAACGAATACTTCCTGAACTTGCTGGCCTGGGCAGGGCCGAACACTGGTGAGTTGAGTTTGCCCAGAATTTCCGAGATCTGAATAATAGCAACGGTAGAGTCCGCATACAGCACCGAGAGCTCTCCCTCCATATCTGGATCGTTAGCAAGACGCTGGCTCGACGTGGCACCACCATTGTGGCGACATTACTATTCACATCCAGCTTCTGCACGGCCACACCATGGAGCTTTTGTTCAAATACGAGTTTACCCACGCGGTTGAAGATACGCAGAATGCCCGACGTGTACCCAGTGCAGAATAGCTCACGGTCGAGCCACTGGACGTCTGTCACTTGCTCTTTCTCTTCTAGATGAATACTCCGGCGTCCACAATTGCGCGTAAAGTGGAGAATGATTATGTATCACTACTTTCAACGTCTTCCTGGACGCCAACAGTATATATTTGACGCTCGAAACCCAACAGCAGCGTCAGGTCTTCAGCGACGTCAATGTACACACGCGGGTCGTCATAAAATGACACAGGGACATCAGGAGCTTCAGTCGAGCGTAAAGAGGAGCTATCCACACGTAAAACTATAGCCAGTGCGTCATCCGAAGCGTTTGTAGCCTTGTAGGAAGCTCCGAGCACCCACTCGCTGAAAATGGGTCACGACTGTGGTCTATCGCTGCTTAAGTCGAGTGATGGTCTCTGTTTCAAATTGGTACCACGAATGGCTTCAACTTGGCAGAGACTTGATATGAAGAAGATGAGTCTCCGGGAGAAGTCTAAGGTGATGGATCCGCGGAATGGTGTTGATCTGGTGCCAGTGTGCGGACTGCAGAACGCTACGCAGTGTAGTCTGCACTTAGCCCTATTTCCTTTCCCATTATTAATCTCGAGCGACGAACCGAGATGTCACGTCGTGACGTACGTCAGACTCAAGCTTTGCTGTTGTAGTTGAGGCATTGTTGCTTCGACTAATGCAGGCGACGCATGCAGGAAAAACTACGACCAAAGCGCGTTTCAGCGTCTAGGCTCAGATGGAGACGGTGGTAGTAGTGTTGGTGACGCGACCTTGACACCAGTGGAGAAGCAGGAGGAGAAGGACAACTTGACCATACAGCCGATCACAGAGGACAGCTCTGACAGCAGCTTCCCAACAACCTCCATCATTATAATTGCTGTGGGCTCTGTGATATTTTTGAGTCTCGCCTTCTGCCTTGCAGTATTTCGACGAGGAAGAACTAGCTCGGACCAAAATGACAGCTACAACTATCCACCGGAAAACTCGCGATTTTGTATGAAGCGCACGACCTTCGCTGTCAAAGATGCAAGCCGAACTGGTTTTGAAGAAATTGATTCGAGTGGGTCGGTTGTTCCTGTGTTAGGCGGCAATATTAGCCTTGGCAAATGCAAGAAGGCTCTCAGGTGGAGTTTAAGCCCTCCTGAGCTGAGGCTAGCGCTGCTGCAAGCTCGTACAGTGTCGCTCCGCTCAGCAGTCGACATACAAGACCGGCACCGCCTATGCGGATTCACGCGCCACCTCGAGGCGTGGATTTGGGGACAGCCACGCAGCTAGTGACTTTAGTCACAGCTCACATACGGACGACTACTCCATCGGAATGCTTGAAATCGCCCGTGTCGACAGAGTACAGTCTCGGTTCCGAAGGTGACGACGTGTCTTGTCTGACGAAATTGATATTGATTCGTACCGGAGCATGGACTACACGATGCTGTCGACTACATCTTCAGACGTCTTTGGTTCGAACCGTGTTCAGAATAATGCGGGTCAACATGGTAGCGCCTGGAAGCAGGTATACGGCCCCAACGACACGCCTCCAGGTCAATCGCGTTTGTCTACGGGCAGTCTCTTCGTGCGCAATATTGACCCGACCGATATGAGGCGGATGCGTATGGATACTCGTGTTCACACTGGTCGAGGCCACATACTTCTTGATGTCGAGATATAACGTTTTACTTCATGACAGTAGACTCACAGGCAAGTTTTCCACCGATTAAGTATCCATTTCACCGCCACGTTATCTCCGTGTGAATGGCTTAAGCCCATCGAGACGCGCCTGTGAACGAGTTGTAGTAGTAAGTTTGGGCCAGAGGCTTCGTCGACCAGAGTCATCCAGCCATTATAATCTGCAGTTGGCGCTTGGTTGTAGGATTGGTCGTAAGCCTGCACTTCAAGTGCCCTGGCAGCCTCCACCACGGCGTACTCCGTAACATACTGGTACTCGCTTGACTGGACAAATTCATCGTACGCCTGCGCATTCTCCTCTTCTTTTTGGCCATTTGCTGCATCTTACGTGCTTCCTCCTTGAACGACGCCATGTCAGTCCATTGATGTGTTGCCTTGTTCCCCTTCGAGTGAATAATTGTGAAGCATCCCAAGCAGTACGGATCTTCACACATATAGCACCATCTTGTTGCTCGCATTTTTTCGCACTCGATACAGCGGAGAGAACCGATGGCTCTCCACGTGTGCTTTTCACGGTTGGCGGAATGATGTAGTTTCTCGTAACAAGTACCACAAAACACGTCCTCACACTGGGCGCGGTGTCTTCTGGCGTCTTCCTCCTCACATTCCACACACAGTTTGTCCTCACCTTCGTCTTCGTCTTCATCCCCTTCTTCCTGATCCTTTGAATTGGTGCCCGCGATTTTTGCATTTGAACATCCATTCAACATGGGCGGCACCTTTTGTGCTGCCAAAATGCTTGCTATGTCAGCTTCCGATGGATCGATGATTTTACCGTCCTAAAGAACCAATTTGCCGTCTGCATCAGCGTATCCCGTAAAAGGAGGAGCCCACAGTGCCTCGCCAGTCTGTTGGACAATATAAAGTCATTACCCAAGTCCGATGCGTAACAATAAGGCGCCTACCTCTTGATTGTAGTAAAACCACTCGCTCCAGTATTCTACCCACGTATGTGCCTGAAGCACAAACCGAGCTACCCGTTCCTGACGAAGACGCTTGACCCGATGAATAGCTATTCTCCTTCTCGAGCCATTTTCTGAATATTTGTAGCAGCTTGAGCCCTCATACCGATTTCTCTCGCGCAACACCAGCAATTTCAGCTCTGTAGATACACGAGCACTAAATGCCATTGAAACACGAGAATGAGTTAGTCTCTGATCAACAAAAAAAGCAGTCGATCTACGTACCGATACCCCCGATACACCCTTTGAATGTTAATAGCTGCAGCCCGACGAACAGCTTGTCGAGTCCCGTTGCAGCAATATTTCGCGCTCGATCTAGCCGACGTCGAATGAACGTAGCACGACCAAGACGGCCACGATATCTACGTGGAATGATCACTGCCACCTTAGTGAGATGTTGCGTTCTCCGTCGAAGTGTAACCTCACGCCGAGCTTTGCGTCCACGATACATTGCTTGAACTCGACAAGCAACCAGATGCATTTTGGGTTGTTCGTGCATTTTCTTGACACGCCTCCGTACGATGTATCCTCGTCCTGTCGTGTGACCCGAGAAGGACGTCTCTAAACTTCCGGCCCATGTCGTTCCTCGACCTTCACCGTATCTCTTACCCGTCGACTCGATAGCTGGCGGCTATCTAATTATTAGCTGCAACGGGTCGTGGTGTTGTAAATATGGTAGCACCCACTCCAGAAAAGGCCTTTCTTTTGCAGATACGAATATTCACGGTACACTTAGGCGAGGAAGCGTAGAGTTGGAGAGCAACGGACTTCGTTTCGTTGCTCGACGATAAGCGGACTTAGAGGAGACTTGTGAAGCTTGGAGAAAATATCGAAGTGATTCATTATAAAGTTAAAGTTAGTAGCTGTTGTTTCTTGAAACGGACAACGCTCCTTCTCATCCGAAATGGTGAAGATTCGTTGAGTCTGTAACACGTGGTCAGCTCCTTCGTCTGTCGTTTGTTTTATTTTCTTTTTTTGCCCCCGAAAAAAAAAACTTATAACCTATTTTTTTCGATAGGCAGAAGTCGCAGGGGAAGTCGCAGGGGAAGTCGCAGGGGGAGTCGCAGGGGAAGTCGCAGGGAAAGTCGCAGGGGGGAGGAGCTAACGACATTACCCCTGATGATATTTGCATTACACCTCTCATCTCTACTTTAAAAGTATTTAAAAAGATATGGCGACGTTTCAAGTGTTGTGTCGCTCTCGCCGTGCGAAAAGATCCAGATTCCAGACACGAAGAAGTCAATCAACATGCTTCGCCTGCCAAGCCTCGCCAGAAGACTGCCTTGGATGTCTGTGTCCCCCCCAGCAAGTTACCATCGACAGCACTACAAGCGCACCTTCTCGTTCAAGCTCTTACAGCGCATCAGAGAGCCTTCCGCTCTTAAGACTGCCATTGACTGAAACGCTGGCTTTCCCTCGCATTCCGTCGTCTGCGTTGGAGCTCAACACAAACTCAATTCTCCCGATATTCACGGATAACTCGATGCATACTCCCATTTACGTACCTCCAATACATCTCGACGTAACTGCGGTCGCTAATGCTGCCCCAGAGCCGGCCACCCGGTCACTCTCTGCAATTGGATCTACAAACCAGCGTACGTGGAACCTTCCTGTGCACCCACAGTCTGTGGCACAGACTTCCTTTCACAGAAGATGCTCGAGCAGCTATAAACGGCGTCGCTGCGAAACACGGCTATGCAGTCGTGCAGAAGACAATCGTCTATGACAAAAAGAAGAATCGCCGCCGGATTGTTCTTGCGTGTGATCGCCATAGTTCCCGACGTCAGCACACAAGCAGTGCTGGGGCATGTACACCTTTTGCAGAGCTGGCTGAGACATCAAGTAGAGCAAAACGAGATTATGTCCTTTTATGATCACGATTTTAATTTTGGTTGAACTCGCGTTCTGTTAAATTGGGTAACACTGAAGCAAATGGGATTGGTTCCAGAGCAAACGATATTTGCTATGTTTTTCACCACAGCTTTAAGTTCCATACTGCATGTCTTCCATCTTAAGCGCGTCAGCGACGGCGCGCTGGCAATGCAAAGCCATAGAGGCGACTAAGTGTCGGTGCATGCAGTGAATAGACGCGTTGGCAGCATCCTCCAATAGTATCATTCTCGCTTTCGTCATGGATTCGTGTACGCCTTGCTGGAACATTCGCTGCCGATGTAATGACAAATACGCCTTCACCCTTGCTTTGAAGACGCTAAAGCAGCCTGTATATCATGATAAGTACATGTACGCAGTGTTAGCTATCGTCACAATGCAGTACAAACGCATTACCGTGTAATACATGTACATGTATACCTTCAATCGGGTTCAGCATCGGTGAATACGGGCCTAGTCTCAGCAGAACTAGTCCACTATGCTCTCCAAGCTCCTGAACCAATCTTTCTTCGGTTTGATTGTGAGCAGGAGCATTGTCGAGCACAATTACCACCTTTTTGCCGTTGAAGTACTGGCAGTACGTTTCAGAGCTCTTGACCGTGTCGAAAATCTTCTTTACAAACTCAGCATTAACGTCCATTTTGATGCTCCCCCACTGCAGCTGGTGTAACACTAGCCCGTCCTCAACCGACACTGCGCATTGCAACTGCAGATTCTTGCCCTTTGACGGCGGGGTTTGCACAACAGCGCGTTTGCCTTTACTAGCCCTCCCTTTGGACCGCATGCAAAACAAATTGAAATTGGTTTCGTCGTAGAAGACGATGTAGTCTCCGGCAACTTGGTGTTCAACAAACTGCTTAGCGAACTTGTAACGTTTAAACTTGTTAATGTCGCTATTACATGTTGTAGGTTCATTTCGAACCTACAGGCAGAGTACATGTACGTCACAAAACCCAACGGTTAGAACTAATGAACGAACTTGACTACGTCAGAGTTAATTTAACTGCTTGAGCGTGATTAGCTTGTCGTTCAGCTTGGCGCTCACCGTAGATGTAGACATAATGACCGAAGTCAAGCTGCACTTTGTCCGCGAGCTGCATGAGCGTGAGCGTGCAGTTCTCCTCAAGGTACGCCTCCATAGCTTCCGCCATCTCGTCAGTGCACTTGACAACAGTGGGGCGTACTCCACCGTGCTTTGGCAGGCTTGGATCGCCACTATTGTAAAGGCGATAGGCAGCAGCTCTGGAGATATTGTTGTACATGTACTTGGCTACTGTGAGCCAGTCGTCACCATTCTCGTGGGCGGAAAGAACACGACGGCGATCTTCTTCAGAAGCAGGCGGCCGCCGGGGAGGTGTTGGCGCGTGCCTGGGTTCTTGAGGTATGACAAAGGAAATGAGTGGAGGAATGAGTGGAGGAAGTATCCTTTTGCTCTGGAGCCAGTCTCGTTTGGTCTGGTCGTCCTAAACTAATATGTCCTGACTATGCCTATTATAGGCTCAGTCTCACTCTGTTCTACTTGATGTCTCAGCTAGCTCTGCAAAAGGTGTAGTTGGTTTAATGACATACCTACATGTTGCCTGCGCCTACATACAGTTACTTCTAGTGCGACCAGTCGCGGAAATGGTTTTTTTTTAAACTTGGATAAAGTATGAGGGGTAATGTAAATATCATCAGGGGTAATGGCGTTAGCTCTTCCCGTCGCAGGGCTGTGGTAGTAACTTCCGATTTTCAACCCAGTTACGCTATGCAGGATATGTTCTCGCTCGCGTGTTTGCTATGGAGCGATGGTGCTGATCACCGAACTGGCACCGTGCCAACTGTCCTGAGTATTCGAATCTGGAAGGAGCTTTTTGCCATGTATATCAATGTGAGAAGGTCTCATTGAGAACGTGCCCCATTGACTTCAACGACGGATGTGCTGCTGCCTAGTGCTCTCGTGATGATACGCCGTAACCGCGTTTCGATGTTTGCTTCATCATCAAGCCAGCGTTTGTCTTTAAGACAAAGAAAACTATACATGTGTGGAAGATATGGTATTCAAGGTTCTCTCCATCTTCAACGCGTCCCCAAGTCAGTACTTGGCTTTGCTGTCCCAGTCCTTGGCTCGACGGAACTAGCAGTCGAATCGCTGGTATCCGATATGCCACTTGCTACTACGCCATGCGCGAACCACGCGATACACTCACCAAGAAGCAACGTAGACGCAGAGCTGTTGCTCAACGTAACACCACAGCCAAGAAAGAAAAACAACAAGTACATGTAATATACTTGTTCAAAATGGCAAAACGGTAGCCTTTTCATTTAGTGTAGCTATTTTCAGCAGATCTTTTGAAAAGATACGGCGTCCTTTCGTTCATTCCTGTATCAAATCAGCATGGGGGCAGGGACGTTGGTAGATTCCGTGAGATATTCAACAGCTCAAGGCCATTAGAGAACTAGACACAGCTATGAGGAAGATGGCTACAGTTCTAATGATAAGGAATTGGAACTGGAAGAGACTGTGCTACACAGTCTCTTCCAGTCGTAACCTCTGAGCTCGAGTCTGGACAACATCTTCTGCAGTTGCATTTTGCCTTGGAACTGTTGGTACACACTCGACCGGAGGCCTGGAGCTCCACGATCTCTAGTCAGGAGTCTGGAAACAAGTCTGCATTGTCAGCTTGTCATCGAGCTTGTGCCACGTGAAATCTGCACTTCAAGATTAGTTTGCGATTCAAAAGCGCGACTTTTTCGGCTTATTTCCGATTGATTGAGTGCCGCCCGAGTTACATATGAGCGAACGACTATCTCAGAGAAGTACCGGACAGATTGAAACCTGGAACAGCTCGCACTAGACGATGTCTCGCTCTTCAGAAGCTTCAAGAGGGAAAGCAAAACTTCAGGATGAAAGCAAAACTTCAGGATGAACAGGTTCAAAGTTTTCTCGGAGACTCAAAGACTTGAAGAGTTAAGGGAGCAGACCAGCCAAGAAGAAGAAGATGACCGCGTTGGTGACGTTTACATGGCATTTGAACCTAAACCCGACATTGTTCTGTCAATCAAGAGTACAACATGGGCCATGTTCATGAGCCTGGGGTATTGCTGCAAGTGAATTACCGTGTGCCACGTGCTGAGCCATTCCTTAATATCTACTTCCAGCTTATCTGGCGTGAACTTGGAGACCCGCAATGAAGAACCAAACTATGACCCATCCATCACTAAGTTGCGAGACGAAAACGCTCAAATCCTGGATCAAGATGCCGCTCTTCAACCTCAACAGCTATTGCATGCTCAGGATAACCAAGAAGATCCAGTGGAGACGAAGGAGTCCTCACCGCCTCGATCACTTGAATATCCTGAGTCAAACTCAGTAGTCGAAGGCTGTTTTTCCGTTGATGTCTGACAGTGTTTGCAACATGTTGTTCATTACTTGTGACCGGTGTATGCTTCATCAGACAATTGATTTTGAGCACAGAAGGTCTCGCAGTGCAAATTGCCGATATAAGCGACGCTGACAGTGATGGTTACTTCTCGGATTCTACAAGTGAAGAAACGTATGAACAGGAGCAGAATCAGGAAGTGGAAGTCAAGCAGCCAGGCTACAAGTTTTGTCGGAGGCGAGGAGTTTTTGCATCCGAATTCTGTGTTTGCTGGACATAGTTTCCCCGATGTTGAAGCGTTTGAGAATTTCTTACGAGATTTACGAGTGAAAAAGCAACGTCGTCTACAGGAAAGGCAGGAGAAGCTAGTCCAGCTGGAGCAGGAAAGAAAACATGGCACGGTCCAAGTTCAACAGCAACAAGGAAGCAGGTCAAGAGGCTGAGGTATTCGCAGGTAAAACTGATGGAGCTGAAACTTCACCAACTCAACTCGAAGAAGAGACCCCGCCAGTAGAAAAACCGTCGAAAGTCAAGCCACAACACACTGAAAACAACCAGGACGACTACAAATCCGGAGATTAACTGCGGTTGTCACGTGCCTTTTGCCTTTTATGCCTATCTGAGTCTGGATTCTTTATACGTGGGAAATATGGACCTCAACGCTTTATTTTGTTTTCTCGTTATCACTTCGACTCATGTTCATTCCATACAGTCTTTTGGGTTTACAACTGCAAAGGGATCATATCATCGGCTCTCTCCGTGTGTGTTAGCGCTCTGTCTCGGCGATTCTCGTCGAAGATGACAAATTCCGTCTCGTTTGGCGCCGTTGAACTTGTGATATCGCAATCTCATGTTTTCAAGCGAAGAGCTGCTGTCTCTCCACGATGTGTGTGTGTGTGTGGATATACTGGGGGCTGAGACGCGGTTGCGTACGTATGGCATGTACTGGTTCTGTGGTAATATTTTGGTTTGTGGATTCATCCTTAGCCTGTTTGTAAAGGGGCCTAACGGGTTGGAAGTGCTACCCAAGACTACTAGCACCAGTGCTCCGAAAAATAGTATTTTTGTAACGGAATTCGAGCAATCCCATTTTTCAGGGGAATGGCCCCATACCCCTTTGTTATTGGTAGTAGATACTACGTGTAAACATTTTAGATATCATCTAACGAGTTCTAGTTCGCTGGGCTTATCCAAACTACATCTAGCTCGCGTATTTACCGACACATGACGATCTCAGAAATGAGATTACATGTCCGGTGAAGCCACTTTGCGATACGTTCGCTTTCTTGGGGTTCGTGGGTGGTTCAGAATAGCAGTTACAGTCACCTCACTCCAAAGTGCCCGATTCTGTCGGAGGAACAGCAATTTCTCAAGTGTTTCAGGGTGCATTGACTGCCGACAATCACTATAAACAAGCCCAGCTACTGAAAATAGCCGCTCAACGTCGTTGGACGTTGGGGGGATCCAGTCAAGGTCCATGTAGCGCGACACAACGGCTGGAATATCAATGTTTGACAGAGCAGCCTCCGCAAACGTCAACTCCTCGTCACTTGACTCAGTATTGACCGCCTCATTGGGGCGCATTAGCGGCCGTACGGCCGCTCGTTCAGACGGTGTGAGATCCGACTCGTGCCCACTAAGAATTTTTGTTAACACCGTTCTCGAAGTTTGGGAAAGGAACGATGCGCGCATTTTGGGAGAGATGACGCTCACAAGACACCGGAAAGACGCTGATGAGCTTGTCGAACATCACACGGACGTGACGGAGTGTCAGTCCGTTCTTCTCCTGAAGCTTTTTGCTGACAGACTCGAATTTCTTCAGCTCGTTCCTAAGCGTTCGCAAGCGGTCTTATCCGCTGCAGTTAGGACCAGAGGAGCTAGGTCTGGGTCGGATTCGTCCAGATGGGGCGCGAGCTCCAAGTATCGTCTAACCATCGAAAACGTACTCGACCAGCGAGTGTCATTCCGGAGAAGCGGTGTGAGCAAGTCGTCCACACGTAGAACTGCTCGCTGCTTTCCAGTTCGTAGGTACTTGACAACACCCGCAACTTTGTCAGGGAGATTGCTGTAAGGCTCGAGGTGCCTTTCAACCGCCAAGTGAAGACGATGACTGGCACCCCCAACTAACGGAACTTTCACCTTCTTTCCCACCGAAATGTTGACACTAGCATTGTCTCCTACGAAGAAGCACAACTGATTGAGTAGAAGATCGTACTCATCGAGTACGTCATCGAAAACGTCGATGATGGCGTCCGACCCAACGTTACTCGTTTTGTGTGGTTTAAACGAAAGTAGATTAACCTCACGTTTGGTGGGGTCAGATGGATCTTCGGAGGGGACGACGGCGAACGTAGCGACAAAGTGGTACCCATTTTCGGACCAACCATGGAAGACAAGGCCTAGCCGCTGTCCGGCCAGCTTCGCCTTGATCTCGGAGCGAACGACCTCGACCAGTGCGCGAATGTGTCCCTTCAGTGACTTAGCGCTTATCTTCGGTAGTGTCGTGTTATTTCTCACCAACTCACTCTCGCAAAAACTCAAAGGTCGGTTTTCCATAACTGTCCACTCGATCCGTCATGGATACCTTTAGCGACCGATGAAACGTTCACCACAGGGATGGATGTACCATGTCTCGGTATGTGCTTGTACGCCGAGTCGATTGTAGCGTCGGAGTGCGCTCACTGCAGATGGTCGATCAAGTTTGTGTAGCCCTTGCCGCTCACTTGGACGCGCTGTTTGGCGCAGATGCGGCATCGCCATCGGTCCTCACTTGTTGGCGAGAAGGTCGTCGGCACCAACTGCCTGATTGTCGGCTTGTCAATGTCACGCACGTCCGTATCCATGTTGGTGTCGCTGGTAGATTTGGGGACGGCAGTCAGGTTGTGCTGGCGGCTGGGCGATGCTTGTCAAAATAAAAAATGACTCTTGGGTTTCCGCTGTGCCTTCTAACTGATACTGCGTGAGTACGAAACATCCAGGTATGATCCGGTAGTGACCTTCGCTGCGTGGTTGAAGCTGTACACGGCTAGACAAGACCTCGTCGTTGTTTCTATCAAGTTTGTTCGGTCGAGAGCTCCACACATCACGAAGGTGGTGAGGGCACTAGTGCGCCACGGTCTACTATTGCTGATGTGAACAACAATCATAGTGAAAACAAGATATTTTGGCGGTCCCCTTTTCTTCAATGAATGGGAACCATCCTTCAGGGAAATGGACCGCTGCCATGAAAATCAATAAACACATGAATTTTTTTTTCGCAGCACTGACTAGCACTCAGTCCAACCAACGGACTTTCCCCGACGACGAGTGCCTAAGTTCTGGCGGAAAGTCTCTCAGATTGAATGTATCTCTGAGAGACCTCGTCCCGTTACACCCATGAGCGATGATTGACTGCTCAAGGGTCCCAACCAAGACCCACAAGACCCAAGAGGCCCGAAGTGCCCAAGTGTCGTGCGCCGTGCGTCGCCTACCCAAGACACCCCAGAGGACGTTGCGTGTATTGAGCATTGAAGCCCTACACCGTCTCAAGCCTGGGGATCAAGCTTCTGAGTCTGAGAACTAGAAGTCTGAGAAATGCCACTCTGAAGACCAATGCCAGAGTGATGACCGATACAGATCCCAGACCTCTCACACGATGATTACCCCAAGTCCCAAGCATCCCTAATAAGCCCAGGTATGTTCCAGTTGACGCTCAAGATTTCATGTGTATTGAGCATAGCTCTACACCCCTGGGAATTAAGTTACATGTCTGAAGATCAAGCCTCCAAGTCTGAGAAGCATGATGATCACCGCTCTGAAGATGAATGCCAGAGCCAAAAGATCGCGTACCAGATATGTACCCAGTGAAGTTGATGTCTCACCTTACTGAGCCCAAATCAACCCGGAGAATCCAGTCCGCCATCAAGTGACACGCAACTTGAAGACTCCATAATGACGTCTCTACGTGCTCACTCATCAAGATCTGCCGCACTGACTCCAATACTGAGACCAAGTGAAGACTCCCTGAAACATAGTGAAACCAAGACAACCTGAGATACGAAGACTGACTGCAATGAACCCAGAAAGAAGACCAAGAAGAAGATCGAAGTGTGTGTATGAAGAAGATATGACAGAAGACAAATGTTAAATAGAGTTCAATTTGCCTCGTGAAGCTCAAGCTACCGAGTTCCATCTGATGTGTATACAGCCGTAACAAGGTTTGGTGTTACGTGATCTCTCGCCTTCTTCTAACCCCTTTAGGCGGGGATCAGCGTAACGTAGAGACCTGAAGTGACCCGCTATTCCATTTCCTAGTTGGGTCGTTTGTCTTGTCTCTAACGGTAGCCCATTTCATATTGCTCGTTTGGACAGGTTCTGGAAGCTAGACAGTCGCTCCCAGGACGCTTGATTGACTGTTGTATATAACTGGTTGTATTGGTTTATTTCCCTCTATATATTAGAGGGTGGTGCGCGAAAGGAACGGGTTTTCAGACAGACCAGGGGTCTGAGAAACGTACCCGGTTGACCTGGAAGTACTAGCCCACCGTCCAAGGGCCAGGAAAGAATAAGTGACGGTTGTGTATATTGTATATTTGTATTGAACTCTGTTAATTGGTTGATTATCTTCTGAGTCTACGTCTCCAGGTGCTGAATTTGCAATATTCACGTGCCTGGTTATTGGACTTCTACATTACTTCCCTGACTACCTACTCTGAGGAACACTTGTGGTTCTCAGGGTTTCCGACTCCAGAGGGACCTCGCAAAGACTTCGAACGTCATCTTGGAGGTAAGTGGTAATTCTTGGTGATTTTCAACGAATCTTGCTCATACTCTGGTTGGTAACGAGGCCGGTGGTGTCGAGAATCCAGTGACGGTCGGCCATTTACACGAATGTTTCCTCGTGAATTGGCTTCACGAATGAGTCGTTCTATTGCCTGCATCTCTTTCGTCGTCGTACGGGAGAAGTTGAACTTGGTTGCTGCCTTCATTTGTGGCTGTTGTGGTCGCGTAACTCGCCCGATTATCTGAAGCTCGGCTGCTGCGTTTGTAGGCGAGATCACTGTACTCATCATCGTCATAATAGAACCTCCGGGTGATATCGTCAAGCCATTGAGCAACAGAATGTCCGGATCACGAGCCAAAAACGCACAAAGCGATGATTCCGACATCGAGTAGCTGCTGGGCGTGGGATTTGAATTCTTTGAGGAGAAACCGGGGGGGGGGGGGGGGGTGCCCATGAAATCAGCCCAGTTAGAGAAGTGAGGCGCTAGCATATCATCTTGCGATAGACCCGAGAATGAACCGCTAGAGACACTCACCTTCTGCCCGGAGTATTGTTCATAAAGCAGGTAGTCCCCAGCCCTCATTGGCATCACTTGATCTCGCTCGTAGTTGTTATCTCGTCCGGGGTACGATGGAGGTGGACCATGGATCCTGCTGTAGTTTTCGTCGTGGCCAGTATTCTTGTGATTGGAACAAGCGTTAACAAGACTGCCATAGCTGCTGTTACTATCGAGATTGACGTCTTTTCGGCTTTGAGCATGCCCCAATATTGTCGAACTCATCTGCAACTCAGGCACGCACCTGTTGCATCCACAAGTGTCCATGAATTCTTCCGTATTGTCCTTTTGGGACGAATTAGCATTCCCCAAATTCCTTCCACTGCCATCACTCGCCATTCGTACATCCAATTTCCGGTGTCCAACGGTGACACTATCTGAGCTGCCTTCGCTGCCTTCGTAGATAACGTCGAACGACCGCATGTTTACAAACCCCGAACAAGACCCACATACGGCTTCACCACAGAACCAACAGGGTGACGTCTCCTGTACGTGCGAAACATCTTCAAGCACAAGTAGCAGTGATCACTCTCGGTCCACGTCATCTTACTCAGATATTGCATTGTCATCACGGACTCTGCAAAGTAACTCACGCCCAACACCAGAGTCTGGGGCACTTGTGGTACTTCTTCGCCACTTCATGCCCTGCAGCTATAGATAGTGCCACTCGCATCCGTGGATTTTGAAAAACCTCTTTTAACACAAGGTTTTTTTCTGACGGGAAACCGTGGCTCACCTTGGACACCGAGGATCGAACCTAACCAACTCAACTATACTTGAACCGTCTGCCACTCGGCAATCAAATGATCACGATCCGCCTCGACGTCAGCTTGGTCTCTTAGCGTCTTATAGCGCTTAGACTCCGCGGTAGTGATCTTGATCTTCACTCTTCCTTCTGTCGTGTACACAGTGGCTCAGATCCCAACACACTCTTGCCTATTACTTGTGCCCATTGATATCATCGATGTAAGATCTGCGTCCTAATACTAATTGAAATCCGGGATCCGCTGGATCCCCGGTCGTGAACATATTCGTGAGACCCCCGGATATGTTGGATCGTAAATCGGGATCCTTGGAGTCAGTCAGATCGCCGGATCCACTAGATCCCGAGACTTTCAGGAATCCATACAGCGTGTTGTCGATTAAACATTGGTAGATCTGGAGGGCGTTCCGGAGCCCGAAGGGCATACGGTTCCACTCGAACAGGCCAAAAGGAATGGTGAAGGCCGAGATCGCACGAGCTCGATCCGTCATGGAGACAACCCAAAAACCACTGGCCATGTCCAAAGTGCAATACCAGAGGACCCGATCTAGATCTTGGAGGAGATCGTTGATCAGCGGCAGATCATGAGGCGACTGAGTCTATTCACTAAGCCATATTCAATACAGAGTCGGATATCCACACAATTTTTCTTGATGATCACCGCGAGCAGCGATGCCCATGGAGAACTCGAGTGCCTGATGGTCTGGGCGGACAGCATCCCCTTGATCAGACCGGACACCTTCTCTCGGAACTGGGGAGCCACCTTCCGTACCCGCTGCTGTAATGCATCACCCTTGCCAATCAGCAGGTGCCACCTCTTCCAGATAATCTGGTGAAGTGGGTCGACCTTCTCCGGTTTCGTGGATCCCGGATCTCCGACCTCGATTTCCTCGATCTTCACCTCGTCAGTGGTCGAGATCGGGATCTCGGGAACCACTGCAAGATTATCATCGATGGCTTTGGCGGTAAGATCGCCACTCACGTGATGATATTTATGATCATCCTGGTCGAAGCTTCTCCTGGTCTCCAACGCCTGATCTGGATTTTTCCGATCTGGATCGGTCGGATCTCACATGCCTCTGCCTTTATCAGGTTTACCAAACATGTCACTTGAAGTCACACTGCCCATCTCCATTTACGCCATCATCCGTTACATCGTGTTGCACCCCATCACGATGGGGGTCTCCCAGATCTGAATCTGCCAGATAAGATCCGCCAGATCGGTATCTTCACACCGTGCATATCCAAGGCTACATCGCGATTAGATGTATCATCCTCTTTCGCCACACTGGATATTCTGACTTTTTTTCTGGTTACTGCCGGATCCAGGGACCAGGTCTGCAGCTGTGGTGAAGTGGTTTCCGAAAAAGGCGGTTGCCGTAGATGTAATCCGATCTTAATCCGCCCGCCGTATGTAGATACCACATGGTTACAGTTGGCCGGTGGACGCGGAACGGGACTGGGATTGATGACCACACATCCCGAAGGTCCCCAGGATCCCCGTGAAGACCCCGATCCAGCTGAAAAGCTGAGTTCCACCGTGAAGATCCGGATCCAGCTGAAGGCTAAGATCCGAGAACCAAGATCCTTGTGGAGATCCAAGATCCAGAGGACCCGATCTAGATCTTGGAGGAGATCGTTGATCAGCGGCAGATCATGAGGCGACTGAGTCTATTCACTAAGCAATATTCAATACAGAGTCGGATATCCACACAATTTTTCTTGATGATCACCGCGAGCAGCGATGCCCATGGAGAACTCGAGTGCCTGATGGTCTGGGCGGACAGCATCCCCTTGATCAGACCGGACACCTTCTCTCGGAACTGGGGAGCCACCTTCCGTACCCGCTGCTGTAATGCATCACCCTTGCCAATCAGCAGGTGCCACCTCTTCCAGATAATCTGGTGAAGTGGGTCGACCTTCTCCGGTTTCGTGGATCCCGGATCTCCGACCTCGATTTCCTCGATCTTCACCTCGTCAGTGGTCGAGATCGGGATCTCGGGAACCACTGCAAGATTATCATCGATGGCTTTGGCGGTAAGATCGCCACTCACGTGATGATATTTATGATCATCCTGGTCGAAGCTTCTCCTGGTCTCCAACGCCTGATCTGGATTTTTCCGATCTGGATCGGTCGGATCTCACATGCCTCTGCCTTTATCAGGTTTACCAAACATGTCACTTGAAGTCACACTGCCCATCTCCATTTACGCCATCATCCGTTACATCGTGTTGCACCCCATCACGATGGGGGTCTCCCAGATCTGAATCTGCCAGATAAGATCCGCCAGATCGGTATCTTCACACCGTGCATATCCAAGGCTACATCGCGATTAGATGTATCATCCTCTTTCGCCACACTGGATATTCTGACTTTTTTTCTGGTTACTGCCGGATCCTGGGACCAGGTCTGCAGCTGTGGTGAAGTGGTTTCCGAAAAAGGCGGTTGCCGTAGATGTAATCCGATCTTAATCCGCCCGCCGTATGTAGATACCACATGGTTACAGTTGGCCGGTGGACGCGGAACGGGACTGGGATTGATGACCACACATCCCGAAGGTCCCCAGGATCCCCGTGAAGACCCCGATCCAGCTGAAAAGCTGAGTTCCACCGTGAAGATCCGGATCCAGCTGAAGGCTAAGATCCGAGAACCAAGATCCTTGTGGAGAACCAAGATCCAGGACCCCGGTGGAGATCCCTGTGAAGATCCAAGATCCGGGGCCCGCAAAATCGAAGATACCAGATCCCAGATCCAAGATCCCCGATCCGGGACCCGCAAGATCCAAGATCCTAGATCCAAGATCCGAGACCTACAAGATCCGAGATCCAAGATCCTCCAGATCCAAGATCCTCCAGTTCCTCCTGATCCAAGATCTTCCTGATCCAAGATCCCAGATTTGCCAGATCCAAGATCCAAGATCCAAGATCCGCAAGATCAAGATCCAAGATTCAAGGTCCCTGTGAAGATCCGAGATCCGAGATTCCAGATCCTCCAGATCCAAGATCCGCAGGATCCAAGACCCAAGATCCCAGACCCGGAACCCGCTGGATCCAAGATCCAAGATCCAAGACTCCATGAAGATCCGGATCCAGCTGAAGGCCAAGATCTGGGATCCCGACTAAGATCCAAATTATTAGGATCCAAGATCTAGGTGAGGACACAACATGTGGTATCTATCGGTATAAAAGGTGCGGGATTCAGATGTTACATAGGGTGAGGATCCGGATGATAAGTCTTAGGATGGGGTTGGTATAATTGTAAATCAGACTCGAATTTGCCTTGATCTACGCAAGTGCCTTAGCTACACCAGGAAACGGGAACGTATATTGGCCCTCAAAGGTGTTGGGAAGCTAAGTGTAGTTGATCTATTGTACTGGCAGAAAATGAAGGGGCTAGTAGGAGCACGCTACTGAGCCCGGAAAGAGGGGGTGAAAATATGTGTGGTTCCGGTTTCATTTTGTACAGGTCCGGTGCACCTAAAGAGCCAGAAAAACATATGTACTGTCAAGGTGACGACGGATAAATTCCGGGAGCTGTCCGTAAAATACTTTCGGTGGTGTGGCACACACTGTTATGGTTTTTCAATTTTTGAAAATCCGAAAACGAGTGGCAGTCGACGTTCGTCCCTTTCGAGACGAAGGGGGAATTGCGGTGAGGGTCGTAGAAGCTCGTCGGATATCTGGGACCCGGCACGATGGTAAGAATTCCTGATACCTTCTCTGTGTTTAAGCGCCCCTGTTTAAGCGCGCTTTAAGCTAATTGTCTGTCACTCTGGCCATATCCAAATCAGTCAGATCTCCCGCCATATCCCGGTCGCCGGCCGAAAGACGTTCCCCTTCGGTTGTTGGCACAATCAGTAATCCAAGGTCCGGGCAGGCTACTACAAGGTGACTCCGCTGCAGAAGAGGAGAGGCACGAGCGTGTTGCGGAACTGAAGGCACGCCGCGACGAAATAATTGCCCGCCGGCGACAGCGGGTACAGGACATACGTGCTTGCAAGTTTCTGCCGAAATTGGAGATCGCAAAACGCTCCGCGCTTGACACTTTACGTGCAGAGAAGATTGGTGCTGCGAAGAAGGAGGCTGCGGCTATACATCTAGATTTGCTGGGTCGAACGATGCGGACCCGAGGTTCAGACGCCCAGCTGAAGAAGCAAGATCAGAACCAGGATGAGAACTCTGCTTTTGCCGAGGTGATGACGCAGTTGGACGAAGAAGACGCAGAAGGAGAGCCATCGGACAGTGATTCAGACTATGGTAATGACGGCGCAGGCGCTGGAGCCACAAATGACACCACCAGCAGCCCAGATGAAGATGCTCAAGAGAATGCAGGCGCTGCTTCGAGTGAAAGCGACGCTGACAGTGACGACCGAGAAGAATCATCCAGCCCATACGATCTTGATGCTGGCAGCAGTACTGATGAAGACGCTGCTTCAGGTTCTACACAGAAACGACACCGGACAGGATACCGGAAGGAGAATACTAAGGCTGCACGTACGGCCCGGCAGTCTGATGAATGTGATGACCGTGATGGCGCATTTTTAGAAGGGTTCTCGCGTCGGTGGTCTTCTTAGGATGCGTTTTATCGGGCGTTTGAAGTGTTCAAGGCATCGACTTACCAGCAGTTTGTGAGTCGGACAAGTACTTCCGTTGAAAATCGCAACAAGCAGATACTCGATGCGGTGACTCGAGAAGCAAAGAACACGGGCGCAAGCATCGCTGATATAGAGACGCAGAGGCATACACATTACATACCTGAGGACTGGCGCAAGTACTGCATCACTCTGTATAAGGCAATTGGAGTTCAACATCTTGAGGTAGTTCATGAAGAAGAGTAGGAAAGGCAGAGAAGACGTTAAGTTGAATGAATGCATTATCTTTTTTGCGTTGACATATGATTATATATCTTTTTGGTTTCATACCGGAGTGACACCAGATATTATGTATATTTCTTGTTTCACACCGGACGGATACCGGAACCGCAGTGTACACATGGTCGTAGTCAGCGGGTACGCGGGTCCGGAAAACGCAAGCATCGGTTAGTACGCTCCACGCACTGTTCTGCAAAAGTCAATGCTCGTGTCGTAGCAGGAGGTTCGGGCTGGTATATCGCCCTGAATGCTAGCGGCGCCCACTACCACCCTGTGACGAAGCATCAATGGTTTAATTACGCGGAGAACAGGAAGATTACCGACACGGGTCTTACGGAGGATGCTGTCAACATGTACAAGGCTGGTGCGCACGCGAAAGGCATTCTATCTTATCTCCGTGAGCAGTCCGGTACGGTTCTGTGTGCTTCCGGTATCCGTCCGGTATTATTATGTATCATCCGGTTTAGTAATGTATACTTGTGTTGTTCTGTGTTAGATGGTAGGCAAGCTTGTGGCTCTTCGTGATGTACACAACATGATTCAAGCCATGAAGAAGGAGCAGAGGGCTGGAATGACCGATGCCGAAAGGGCTATCGCAGTTCTGGACGAGTTCAGCTCGGAGTGTGAAGGAAACGTTGCGGAGATAATGGTGAACTCTGATTCAAGTTGCGTTCGTGTTGTTACGTTTCAAAGTGCGCGTATGAAGCGGTTGTTTCGAGCATTTCCGGAAGTGGTGTTGGTTGATGCCACGCATGATACCAATGCGAACCGATACAAGCTCTTCAGCTTTGCTGTTCATGACGTTTTCGGAAAGGTTTGTCGATGCTGATATTGTAGAGCATACATAAAAATCAACTGACGTTGCGTTTCTTATAGGGCCAGTACGTTTTTCACTCTTTGGTAGAATCGGAAGAGAAGATGAACTTGCGGCTGGCAATACAGAGTTTCAAGAAGCACAACCCAAATTGGAAGAACATCCGCGTCTTGATGACCGATAAAGCGATGCACGAAAAATCTGTGCTCCGCGAATCCATTCCTCAGGGTCGTCAGCTTCTCTGCCAGTTTCATGTTATAACATGGCTCAAGAAACAAGCCGCACGCCTGGCCTCAAAGAACAAGAAGGAGGTCAAAGGGCTGTTAAAGGCTCTTGTGTACTCAAGAAGTTCCCAAGAATATGAAGACACGAAGACGGCGTTGCTGCAGGTTTTGGGTGGTGACACGGAAGACGAACTGTACAATTTTTTTATGAAGAATTGGAACGGCGACCAAGATGAGTGGGTTTCGTACAAGAGGGGTAATGGCGCGCATCTGAACAATAACACTAACAACCGACTCGAGAGCAAATGGGGGAAGATCAAACAAGTTGTGGGGTCTCATTTTACGCTGGATGAAACGATTTCGACGTTGATTACACGTCAGAAAATTGCCGAACACGAGTACGTTGCACAGTATCACCAGGTGGGAAGTCGTCCTGACATGTCCGAAGATCCAGAACTCGCTGCACTTGGAATGCAGATCAGCGGTTTTGCTTTCAACATGGTAGCAGAGCACCACGCGCTTGCTGTGGGACCCGACGCTGTCTATGACATTGTGGTTGGTGTTTCCGGTGAAGCTACATTGACACGTCCCGACACAGGAAGCTCGCATGTGATCAACACTTCGGTGAGTTTGTACATTTCCGGTATGATTCGGTGTATATCCGGTACTGTTTCTAATATCATGGTTGCGTTTCTCTTTATTAGCAGGCTGCTTCCTGTGACTGTATCTTCATGCAGACGTGTCTTCTGCCGTGCAGACACGTCATGTATTATCGCCACAAGAACAACTATGAAACCGTAATCCCACCGCTGCGGACATTCTCGACTCGGTGGATTGTACACGCACCTCAGAACGACATTGACAAGGGCGATGTGGGGCCGGGAGGCTTTCACAAGAGCAGTTGTACATCTATTCCAGAGGGGGCACCAGTGGATTCAACGAACAAATACATTCAAAGCAAAGCTTTGGCTGAGAAGATTGTTGATACAATGGCGTTGCAGTCGACGCCGACGTATCGAGTGGCGATGGACTGGTTGACAGGGTTTTCAGAGGCTCTTCATCGCGGAGAACTACCAGCGTTTGTGATGCAAGGAAGAATGCCACAACGGTCGCCGGCTCAGTCACAGGGGCTAACACAGATCTCATTCATCAACACATCTTCACCGAAACCGGCCCGCGATGAAGTCGATGAGACCAGCGCGGAATTGGAAGAGAAACCGGCGGTTCCTGCTCAACAAACAAGAGAAAGACAGGAAGAAAAGCAAGAAGAACACGCAACTGGCACTTGTTCCTCGTTCAGTGATGCAGAAGTGTCACATCCAGACACCTCAAGCTCATGTGTCAGCACCGGACAGGTCCCGGAAAGCACCGGACACGGCCCGGATAGCACCGGACAGGAACCGGATAGCACCGGACAGGAACCGAATGCGATCAACCGTGGGTCAAAGGAGGATCCAATTTCGTACGCGGAGCCTCCGCGCATCAGAGGTCTTTCGAAACGTGAAAAGCGGCGTCTACCAGGAGGAAAGAAGCTCCGAGAGGCGCGTGCACTTGCAGTGAAGATCCGAGACGGCAAAAAGACTCGTAAAGCCCGACTGGATGACGTAGCAGCGTTATTGGAAGGGCCGTACAACTACGACATGGCAAACGCGATGGTAGCAGCTCTTGATCTCCAAACTGCTACCGTTGAAGGTCAAATTTCAGTGCGACCATACAATGTTGGTCAACGTGTGCCTCAGATTCGAGCAATGCCGCAGCAGGACAAGATCAAAGAGGCAATCGAGGCGGTCAAAGCAAGGAACAACCTGAAGTTACTTGCGTATTGGCCTGACTACGGGTCAGCGACGTTCGACCAACTAGAAGCTATGGATGGTATTCTGGAGGCGCGATCACAGTTCCAGCTCGTCGAACTGACGCTCGATTGGATTGAAGGTGTTGAGTGGAACGTCAACGACGTGGTGGCGCCTTTTACAGATACGTGCGACTTCACCAAGGTAAGTTCGTACACCAACAAACAGAATCATACCGGACGATACCGAAACTTAACAATTTCTGCTGATGAATGTTAACCCCTTAGTTCCCATATGTTGTACCGTATAACATAAGAGGTGTATACCCTAGTTCAGTTTTGGTGCATTGTCTCTGTTATGTTGGAGGTCCAACATAACAAATAATTATACTTGATAATTGTATTTAGTAACTGTCCATGTTCAGGTATAGTGAGATCAGTATAATTTTTAAAACACAAAAAGGTCACTTGCACAGGCTTAGGTGTAATGAGGTTGAACGAGGTAAAAAAGGATCTGATCAGCCACCTCCAAAAACGAGTGGCCCCAACGAGTTCATTTGTCAAAAGCACGGCAGGGAGGCAAATGGAGGCACCGACCGGGGAAGGTCCGCACTACGAACTGAGTGAGCGCCGCATGCGACGGCTGCGGCGAGCGGAAGCGAAGACGACAGAAGGGAAGGCGGGCAGGGCGAAAAAGGCTTCCAGGAAGAAGCCAATGAAACAGACGACCGCCTCAATGGAGATCGCGCAGTCTAAAGGCGGTGGGGAGGCTGTGGGGACTACAGAGAGCGGTAGGGTAGAGGCAAGCGTGGGTACGGCGGATGCTAAAATTACTGGGGGCCACACAACTGCCGACGCAATAGAGACGGCACCGACTACGAACAAGGATCTCGGGAAGGAAGGCGAAGGGGCTGTGAATCAGGTCGTAGCTGATTTGGTCGCATCAGTTGTCATGGCAGGAGCGACGGTGCTAGAGGAGTCTGACGCCCCTCCCAACACACCATCTCCTTGCAGCGGGATCCAAGAACGGTCGAAGAAGCGTCGTCGTGCTGTCCTACAGGACGATAGTGATGACCTCAGCGAGGTGAGTTATGTTGACTGTATCCAACATAAGCTCCGAGACTAAATCATGTATGTTATACGTTCTACCAACATAAAGGAGGATCAGGGGGATGGCAACGCTTTGTCCGAAGATACCGCCGCGCCTAAGCACGTGATTCCTGTTTGCGTCTTAGACGCAGATCCCAACGTAATGGACCGGGGGGCCGACCACTGCACAGGGCTCAACTCGGATGAGGATCCAGAGCTGCCCGAGGAACCGGAGGACGAAGATAATGAAAGCTGGAATGGCGATTGGGACATTGGAGAGCTCAGCGGCGAAGACACGGATGAAGAGTATGAGGAACTCCCCGATTCAATATGGGCATCAGTTGCGAAGGACAAGGAGCTGGTGAAGGAAATGCGGCACAGTGGGTGGGAATATGGTATGTTATGTTGTCTGGTCCAACATAAGCGGATATAGTGAACTCTCGATCCAACATAAGAGCCAACATACTAACGTTTCTGTTTGATACTTCCAGATCCAAGTCAGTTTGGGCCGGATCCAACGTACGCTGGTCTTTACGACGGTCCTTACGGCCCTAGCGACAGCGCGATGTCCGTAGCCGATGACCCGTTGGCGCTCTTATTCTACTTCATGCCCCCAAGTTGTGGAGCCAGATAGCGGTGGAGAGTAACCGGTACCATACGCAGTCAATTCCGCTTCGGGCGCGGGCTATTCGGTCTCAGCAGATCCGGACTGGTGGTACTGTTGAGGAACTAGGCGGTATTCGCAGCCGCCTTGCTGGTGTCGCTAGAATAGAGGCGTGGGAGGTGCTTCGGGTCGTGGCATTGCTCATTGGGCGGATGCTAATGCCGATCCGCAAAGGCATTGCTGCTCACTGGTCTACGAAGCAGGTTGGCGCTCTCCCTACGAATCGATTCAACCTATTCATGTCGAAGCACCGATTTTTTCACATAATGGGCTACCTACATTTCTCCAACAACAAGTCTCCGCAAGCCAGCGTCGACCGCGCCTGGAAGATTCGTCCCGTCGTAGACGTTCTGCAACGGACGTTCGCAAGGGGCTACCAAACCCCACCGGTGATTAGTTTCGACGAAGCTACTCTACCTTCAAGATCTCGATATAATCCTACGCGTCAATTCAACAAGGACAAGCCCCACAAGTGGGGAACTAAGGTTTTTGTCGCGGCATGCGCTGAGAACGCGTACATCTTGAGGTGCGTTGCTGAAAGGAAGTTGCAGGCGTGGAAGTGCAGCATTTTTTTGGACGAAGTGCTTATGTTGTATGGAAGGCAACATAAGATACTGTCGGCTTCCTATTATGTTGAGCAGCTAACATAACTTTTGATCTTTGTTTGAAACCAGAATTGAAGTATACTGTGGTGCTAAGTCTCACCTACGAACTCCCATCCCGAAAGACAACAATACCGGCGAGGCTGCTGTTCTTCGAAATCTGAATGCGCTATGCCCCCCTTCATCAAAGTCTCCGTGGAGATTAGTCGTGACGGATCGCTTCTACACCTCTGTGAAGCTGGTATTGGAGTTGCTACACCGCCGCATGTATCTTACAGGCACAATCCAAACAGACCGCTCAGGCTACGCGAAGGGTGTGATCACTACTAAGCAAACGAAGACGGTGAATAAGAAGAAGGTGATGGTACCTCCACAAGGAACGATCAAGCTAGCTCAAAATAAGCGATTCCCACAGATTACGGCGGCTATGTGGATGGACCGCAACCCAGTCCATCTACTTTCGAGTGGAGGTAGCCGCGCAATAGACACAGTCAGTAAGTGGATAGATAATTGTACATCGGTCAAGGTTGCTAACATATTTTGGTGTTGATGCATGTGTTAGTGCGCAGAATTCACGGTGAAATGGAAAGTGTTCCTGCTCCCAAGTTGGTACGCGATTACCACCGGTGGATGGGCGGTGTTGATGTTGGGGATCAGCTACGGATGCAGCGCTACAGTGTTCAGCTCTGTTACAAAACCCGCAAGTACTACAAAGGATTGTTTCTCGGGTTGCTGGATATGGCCATGGTGAATTCGTTTATAGTACATCGGCACAACCAAAAGGTGCACAACAAACCCCCGCCAAAGCACTTTGGGTTCTTTGAGACTTTGATGACCCAGCTGCTTGGGATTGACTCAGCAGACGCCTTCGCTTCAATTGAGGTACGTGATATGTTGTCATGTCCAACATAACAAACTCGGTCTCGAACATCAACTCAACATAACGGTATTTATGTTGACCCTGGTGTCTGTACAGAGTGCTACACGTGCGCAGGACCGAACAGCAGCATCGCCATCACGAGGGGATACTGCACAACGCGGAGGTACTGCGGAGGAAAACGAGATTGACTGTGGGCATCGGCTAGAAGAAAACCCGGATACTTTAGACGGTGACCAGGGCGTCAAGCGGCGCCAACGGTCTTGTAAAGTTTGCGCTCTTTACAAGGTGAAGCCACGGAAATTCACCAAGTATTTCTGCCCCGAATGCTCGAACGGAAATCGACGGTATCGTGCCATGGCTTTCCTTTTGAGTGGTCAAGCAGTGTGTTCTAACGTGTAATGCTATGTGTAGGAAGTACCTTTGTAATGTGGTTCGAGAAGGAAGAGACAAAACCTGCTTTCAGCTGTGGCATATCGACTGGAACAACGGAAACGATATCCCACGGCTGCTGCTTCAAGATCACAAGGTGCGTGACCGGCCCCCGCCGTCTCAACCGGGAAAGAAGCGCCGATGTCGTGCTGGTTCGAACGTAGGAGAGCAAGCCTCAGGGGTAGAGAGCGTTACTGCAGGAACGAAGAGTGATGACGGCTCAAGCGAAGAACAAGTGGACGATAAGGCGTAGCTTTGTATGGGCTAGACTGCACGTCATCAAATGAAACTGATTTTTTTTCTTTCATATCATTGGTTCGCATAACAAATTCAGCAGTGCAGGCCGCGTGCAACGCTTCAAAAATAATACTACCCAATAAAAAGTGCAATCCTTATGTTGACATTCCAGCATAGCTGATGTTATAAGAAAATATATGCCAACATAAAGGTCATTTATGTTGGATCCGCCTATTTCTGAATTCAAATAGCCCATCTATACAACCATAACCCTCCCGTCAGAAAGCGTACTTAAGGACGACATATACAAAATCCTATATATTATTATGTAGTACCTCCAACATAAGGAACAAAATATACCCCCCACTTTTGTCACGGGAACTAAGGGGTTAATGCAGCAAACGTACAAAGAGGCAGTGCGAGGAATGCTATTAGGACAAGTTCATCTGGGACCTGAATGGTATTACGGGTACACCTTGGTGGATTATCGCGAAAATCTGTGGCTGCACAGTTCGTCGGTGATCTCGGGAATGTTGGCGCTGAAGCAGATGTATCCAAACGTGGGTGTCGTGAATCCGAGCTATCACGATCTCGTTGGTTTGAGTACCAAGAAGAAAACGGCTGCAGGTTTTGGCGCTTTGGATCCGACCAACGAGCGCATCATTGCTATGATATGCATTGATCACCACTGGGTAGCATACCTACTGGACAAGCCCTCGAACGTGTGCTATTTGTTCGACCCTCTTCAGCTGAAAGAAAACTTGAGAATTGTGCAATCAAGCGTACAGAATGTGATCGAGCCCTTGCTCAAGTTACAGGACAGACTTACGTACAAAGAGATTACGTGGTGCTTACAGAAGGACAGCAGCTCATGTGGTATCTGGTGTCTCGTCGTCTTGGAGTTGCTGCTGTCTGGAACATCGTGGGCCAACAGCTTGTACGAGCTGCTGCCGTATTTGCGGATGCGTTTCCTGTGTCGTACGCGATAATTCGCTAAGTCGAAAAGTTCATATATTTAGAGATAATTTTGGCGCTGTTCCGTCATTTATTCATGGCCGTCATTTACTTTAAATTTCCCCATCATAAAGAAAACATATGCTTGAACTGTATTCAAAACCGGTGCAGTTTCTCCCTCGTACAGTAAAATGTCAGTTTATGTCTGTTTACATGTACGTAAATGATAGAAACACCTTCCGGTCTCAGTAACACGTGCCGGGCTAGTAAGGACGGTGCCGTAGACAGACTAGTATTAAAAAAAACAGGTACGACATTTAGATATGTGGTAAACCCACCCATTTTGAGTGTGGTTCTGACGTTAAAATCAGCCAATTTGTAGCCGTTTTTACACTACAAGCTCTTCCAAATGCCGTCTCAAAGGCAGTTTTTTTGGGGAAACGAGTAATTAAATAGCGGTATTTAATTGGTTAAAACCGTTGGAAAGTACGTAACATCTGTGAAAAGATGGTATAACTAAAAAAAGTGCAACTCGTTAATAATCAAGTCAGAAGGATGGGTATATAATTGTAGAGGTTTTAATCTTCACTTTCCTTATCATCGTCAAGCTCTACCTCCTCGACAATCTCGCAATGCTCCAGCGCGTCCATGTACTTCCTCTCAAACCGCAGCACACGCTTATAATATTTACACCAATGCTTGGACTTGATCCTGGTAAACTCCTGCGTCAACTTCGCGGAGAGGTCAGTGAGATTATCAGCAGGGTGTCTAGCAATCCTGTTCTTGACCTGCCCCCACACTAACTCGATAGGCTGCAATTCGGGGTGGTATGGGGGCGTATACAGGAGAACATGACCATGGTTTTTTACAATCGTATGTGCCGCGTCTGTAGGCTTTGACTTGTGCGCTTTAACAATTTCAAGAAGCTGAGGCACAAACATACTTGGTTCAAAATCGATATCTGTGTTGTAAAAAAAAAAACTTTTAAAAACAATAATAGCACGTTCAGAATCAAAAAGTGCCTTACGATTATTGAACAGCCAGGTTTGAATGTCAGCCTTTAGTGTCCGTCTTGTTGGAGCTGGGTCTTCTTGCCGCTTATGGTAGCTAGCACCGTCCATATGGATATGGCAAGTCCCATATTACCTTAAAGTCACACACAATTTCGTAAACCATTTTTCAAATTGTATGGAATCGAAATTTCCGTGATAGTCATCATCACTTCCATCCCCAGGTTTTTTTGTAGAGCTCCAATGGTAAAGAGATCCCGGAACAAACTCTCCTTGTATAATATTACCTCGTCTTGTAATGATACCGGCACCAATAATACAAATTCTATAAAAAACAAAAAAAATTAGCCATTTAAGCTAGAAAAAAAACAATTACTGTCAAAAATACCTTGCGCCACGCCCACTTTTCGACAGTCGCACCTTTCCCTCGTCCAACCATGTTTAGCCAGTAACATGGTGGACGTTGCAGTAGCTTTCATAAAGAAAAACTTCGGGATTAATGGGGTGGTTGTGGGAGTCTCTGTTAGAAGCTCGTCTCTGTAGATATGTGTCTCGGAACGCCACTTTTCCCGTAGTTTCAGCTAGATAATTGCGGGTTTGACCACGCAAGTGCCGAAAGCCCATATCATTCAACCAAACTCTCATTGTACGCGCGTTGTATCGTTTACCAAGGACTTTCTCCACATGATCACAAATTAACTGGGATGTGACAGGTTTAATTGCTTTATTTTGCGCTTCAACGTATTGCCGTACGACAACGTTGATGCTTTCCTCGTAAATTGTTTTCCGTCCGCGTGTCGATGGTGTGTTCTACTAGTGAAATATTAATTTATAAGATATCATAATTATATCACATAAACAACTGATAACCCTAGGAAGGCAAAATCGGCGGACGTACCTCGACAAAATCTGTATCTGGGTCGATGTTCCTGGCCCGCAAAACGCGAAAGATCGTGTTCTTCCCGAAGCCTGTAGCATCCTTAGTGCGATCGCGCGAGTTCCGCCCCCCACTTCGGCCTGCCTTGGCCTCCTTAACAAAATAATCGTAGACGTTGACGACTAGGGTTTTCTCTTCTGGGCTGAGTTGGTGTCGGCGTTGCATGGTGCTGGATTAGTTGTGAGTAGTGAAGGGACCTTAATGATAGAAACGTAACCTACGGAAGCACAGCATTCTATTGTGGGGCGTCGCATTCTTGTACCATGCCTATTTGTGAAGCTATTGCTTTTCGAGTTGGGTACATAACTTTACCAGGGCGAGCTGGCCCCTTTATTTTCTGCCAGTACAATAGCTGTAAGGTATAAGACTGGATAATATATTGGCCAGCTTAGCCTACACTAGTGATCTACCTAAGTGCATATCGGATCTAAGGGACTTTATTTCTTGGCCCGAAGATCTATCGACTATCAACTCTCAATACCCCCGCTATCGGACGAGGCAAGCAACGGAAAGGACAAGGAACACCCCGCCACTAGGCCAACCAACCAACCAGCCCGGATCCAGATCCGGCTACTAGATCTGAGTCGCTCTAGATCCAGATCTACTACCCGGCGGTAGAGTGAAGACTTCCACGCTACCCCACGACTCCACGTCTCGCCAAGACAGTCACCCTTCACACCGAGGCCTCTTCGAAGTTACCTGGAAGAGCAGATCCCGCCCACCGACGGGTACACAAGGTGAACACACTCAGCACTAGATCACGGATCATCGGAGCGCCCCCTCCGTTAGTCGGTGTCTGGGCGCAAGTGGTATCAGGATCTGGCCTTAATCACATTTTGGCCGATCCCGCTACACCACAATGGTGCGCGTGCCCGGATCTTCTGGTGACTTCGGATATCACCGTGAGGCCCAAGAAGATGTCAAAGTGAAGGAAGAACCCGGGGAACAAGCGCCTTCGGATGTTGGATCGACGAAGACGCCGCTGAATACAGCAAGATTCACAGATCAGCAGAGCCTTGAGAAGAACTCAGCTGAAAGACAGGAGGCGGACCCCGATCTAGATCTCGAAGAGAAACCTCAAATTTTTCTGG
>CM059351.1:2436451-2543548 GCA_030324255.1 Phytophthora capsici
TCGTCGTGGTTTCCTTTTGCCTCAGTACGTAGTGCTGGTGCTCTGCTTATATACATCCGTCATCAGACGAAGGAGAGATAGAAGCGCTCAATCCGGTATGGTAGATATGTCTGAGCTCGAAAGATACGGTATCATCAGGTCAGTGGAGAAACCTGCCAACGATTGCCAACTTTGATGTAGAGATTGGTAGGCCTACACTCTATGACAATTGAATCAACTTCAAGTTAGGCCATAGAAAACCTAGTATATTAAAGCGTCTGGTGCCCATAATTGACAGCCTAAGCCCGGGTGGTTTGGAATTGATGGACGTCAAAGAAAAGAGATAAGATGGAAGTACCGAAGAGCCTCAAACCGCTTGACTGCTGTTGATAAATGCTGTTATGCTGCATAACAGCATTTATCAACAGCATAACTTATGCAACGACTTAGTGATTATGAGGGTGCAGCCCTACAAGGTATCCATTTTTACCACAGATTCGTAAGCCAGGCTATGATCATTCTCAAATTTAACCCCTCGAGTCTAATGACATGGAATAACACTAACACAATCTCCTATGCTTGTAGAAGTACGGGTCTGTCGGGTCGTCTACCTCCTTCATCGTATGCTGTAAACACCGCTTCGAACTCGTCGTCGTATAAGTCTCGCTGGTCGTAGTTGGCGTATAGGTCGTATTCGTCGTATGAGTCGTCGACCTTCGGCTTCTCCGCTTGAACGCTGCGGTGTCCGTCGTCCTCTGACATTGCGTCCGTGGTCTCTCCATCGGTGTTTGCGTCTGAGGTCTTCGTCGCACAAACGGCCACGAGCTTTTTCTGTTTCTCGGTCTGCAGACCAGCGCGGATCAGTCGAATGCATTCGAAAATGCCATTATTAGGGGGTTTCAATTTTAGCAAATACACGTCTTATTTCGTCGAGGTAGTGCCTTGCAAATATGACAGGATTTCGCCAGCGGTACCACTGTGATTTCATCATTGTACCACGTAGGATTTGGATTTCCAAATCCATCAGTGTCGACACTGCTGGATTTGGAAATCCCTAGAAAGTATTTAGTTCCCCCTTTTAGTATGCCAAACAACAGGGCGGCACAAACTTCTTCGCCACTTAGAGGCTTCCTGTGCCATAAGCATCGCCACAGGGGGTGAGGAGGAGACAGATATGCAATGGGAGATGTTTATATCTGTTCTTACAAGTAGATACCTTTATGATCGCGCCGAATCCATAACTTCATTACCAGACAGCGATTTTCGAGAGTTGACTCGATTTTTTAAGTCTTTCGCTGCTCTATATGACTATACTTACGACAACGGCATTTTTCACTCGACAGCTACCCAGAACAGGGTGCGCACAGCTTGCCGTCGCCCTTGCCCGCCTCGGCGAAAACGGATACGCCGCAAGCGTCGCCGAATTCCAACGACGGGAATGCGAGGGAATTTAAATTGGATTTCGACCCGGTACCACGTTTGATATGGCAGAGTGGCACTTCATCAAATACCGTCGGATTTAAAAATGGCATTTGCTAAAATTGAAACCCCCTATTTACGAGATTCTCAATGGCCCATTCGGTAATGTCCCATGAGCTCTCGTCAAGGATTTCCTCAAATGAACCGAAACCAAATCTACCTCGTGTGGAAAGGAGGCCTCCTACGAAGCCTGCACACAGCAGGAACTCGAGGGTTCTGTTCGGAGTGGGTACACACCACATAGGAAACTCATTGTGCTTCTCACGATACTGCGCAAAGTCCATGCCGCTCCGGTCAGCAAGGTAGAACACCTCCCTGAGATATTTGTCGTCCTTCTCGCGAGCATCTTTCAGCAAGTCAACCAGCTCAGCCGTAAAACGACCAGAAGCTTCGAGTACCCCCTCCTCCCCCGAGCTTGGCGATGTAATCCTTGATCATCCGCACCGAGGCATATTGTTGTACCCAGGTACTTGCGACCAACTCCATCTTCTTCGAGGATATCATATCCTGGATATGTCGCCATCCTTAATGCCGATTGCACGCCCTTCAATTGCGTAGCGATTTCTCTGGATATTCATATCCAGAGTTTTGGGGTGATCGAAAACCGTCGACAATCCTCTATAAAATATTAGGGTGCTACATTTGTAATTATTCAAAGTATAGTGTCCTGCAAGTACGGAATACCTAATAAACTACGGTAAAGCATAAAAGCACTGCTGAATGTCGTTCCAAGCCGCCTGGGTCAACATTCACGCTATCTGGTTTTAGGTGGATGTTGCTCCAATATACGACACCACCGAAGGTGGGTGGTTCAGTACATGAAGGGAATAGATAAATACAAATAGGATTCCTATCAAGGCCGTCTCGCGTCAAGATTGAAAATACCGTAATATCCAGAGCTTCACCGGGCTTAGCACGGCATAGTATAGAACAGCAGGTTCTCTAAGGGGGTCTCCAATATCACGACAAACGCGTCTTTGGTGAGCCATGTAACGTGTCTTCTTACCCTGCACGCCGGGTTTGGTCGCCCAGTGCTGGATATGGTCCAAGTATCCGTTGGCCGCCAGCAAAAGAAGTTCTGTCGCCCCGCCGGCGTGTACCCGACTGGCACACCGCCTATTTGTATTCCGTTTAAATTCAATCCAACTGTAGCCTACGACTTAGCTAGCACTTAAGCCTGTCAATAGACTCCGTTCCGTCCACTATCAATCCGTCCGTCCGTTCCGTCCGTTTGTTGCTGTACAGGCACGAGTTGACCTTGGACTACCACTCGGACGATCCGCCGTTGCTTCCCGTCCTACTCGTCGCAGCTGTCCAGTGTCGTGAAGACCGTCGTCCTCCGCCCGCTCCTGCACTGCCCGTTCAAATCCAATTACTATTGCCCGTCCACCAGCGTGTCCGTGGCAATAGTCCGTCCGTCCGTTCCGTTCCGCTTCGTCCTAATCCTTCCGTGTTCAAGTCCGCGTCCAAGTCCGCGTCCAAGTTCTGTGTCTGCTCTCCAGCCGACCGAGTTGAGAGTTCCTCCTTCGTCTTCGGGCGAATGAATCTAGAAGGTCCACTTGCGCGTTCTGGGTGAAAATCAAGAGTGAGCCCTCCGGCCGACCGTTCCGCTTCCGGCGAAGTACTCCGCCGTCGATCCCACGGTACGACTGGGTACACATCAGGTTCACCGCCTACCGTACGGCTCACTTCAACCACCGTCGTTTGATCTTCTGCCGCCGCATCTTGGGGCTCATTACACGACTTCCTCACCTGAAGGGTATTCCACGACCCTTCCGTCGCAATATAGTCGTTCATATTCAGCCACGGAGATCCATCGTCGCTGGGGTTGGCCGGTTTGATCCGTCTACCTTCCGCCGTCACTAGTCGTCCATTTCGTCGGGTCGCCGGCTGGTAATAATTCGTATTCCAGCACATAGTGTCCAGCTCCGTTACGCCGTCGTCGTCTTCTTCGTTCCACCAACCATCCACACGCGTCGTCCTTACGCTCCGTTCTGTCCATTGCCGTTCTCGTTCGTTTCGCATCTCCTGTAAGCGCCGATCGCCCAGTAGCTGCCGTCGCTGCTCGAACAGCCGCCGTTGCCGTCTCGCCATCGCTTCCTGCGTCTTCATCTCGCAACTGTTCGTCGATGTCGCGTGCTACCACGGATAGCGGAAAACCAGGCTCGTAATAACTAACGAGAAAGGAGACGTGTGCGATCAACTTCTCCTTCTTGCCCGATTGGTCCTCTCTTTCCAGTAGGAAGTTGTCGTAGCCCGCTGGCTCAACAATCCTGAGCGGTCCCACCCATTGGTGAACAAATTTAGTTGCTTTCGGGCCCCGTGGTGGGTTGTACATCCATACTCGGTCACCACTATGAAACTCCCGCCGAGCTCGTGTGTTCCGGTTGTAGTAGCGAGCCTGTCTCTCTTGTTCCCGAATCTGTGCCAGTTCCGCGCATTTCCTGCTCCGTTCTAAAGCTTCCAGTAGCCTTGCATCGTACGCAGATAGCTCACCAGCCTCCGTCACCTCTGTACGTCTTAACAATTCATTTGGAGCTCTCAGTCGTCGTCCCATCATAAGCTCGTTCGGATTGAGAAGCACCGTGGAGTGTCTCGCCGAGTTGTAGGCGTATGTAGCGAAGCGTACCCATAGATCCCAGTCCTTTTGTGATTCCTCCTGCATGAAAACAGCGACGCAATCTTTCCATGTGCGGTGGAAGCGTTCCACCAGGCCCACCAGTTGGGGTCTGTAAGGCACCGGGTTTATCTGCTTCGCTTGCGCCATCTTCATGAGCTCGTCGATCACGTTTCCTGTCAACTCCGGGGCGCCATCCGTAAGAAGTTCCCTGAACGCGCCAAACTTCAGAATCACCTCTTCCAATATGAACTTCGCGATGTCTTCTGCAGTATGATGCTGTACACAGCTAGCCACAGCGTATCGGGTCACGTACTCCACAGCTGCAATGACGAACCGTTCGCCGCCATCCGCCGTCGGAAATGGGCCAGCCACGTCCAGAGCCCATCTATCACAAACATCGCCACCCCGAATACTGCGTAGCGGTGGTATTACTTCTCGTGGGCGTGCCTTCCTACTGCCGCATTCAGGACAACCGCGAACCCACTGGTTCACTTCACTCCGTAGTTTAGGCCACCAATACAACTGTGCTACTCGTCCATACGTGTGGGGACCTCGCAGATGTACCGACCACACCGATCCGTGCATTTCCTTGAATACCATTGGTCATAACGAAGGTGGTAGTAGGATACGCCGTCCATTACTCGTCTCAATCACCGCCAGCCCATACGTTACTGTCACCTTCATGCCACGGTAAACTCCATTCTGGACCACAGTCTTGACGAACTTGCTCGCTTTTTGGGCCGTCACTAACTCTGTGTCAGTTAACTGCAATGTCGAGCCTCCCGGTGATGCATCGTCTTCATCATTACCAGCGTAAGTCTCCAACTCCGGCCGTGATACATTCTGTAGCGACACTCCAGACTTCCGTCCATTACCGCCCGTCGTCGTACTCGTCTCTAGGGATCCAGTATTTACCGGTGCTTCCATTCTTCGTGCTCCAGATAGCGCCGTCTCCTGGTTACGCATGGGTGCTCTCACTGCTATCGTATCGCCCACATCTTGTGCTGTAGTACCGTCCGTCATTCCCGTAGACCGTGGAGCCCTCGTCATGCTCGTCGACTGGTCAATAGCAGGTGTGGTGTCCGTTGCTCGTGTCGACCCACGTGTATTCTCCTCTGCCGTCACTTGCACCCGGCCGTTGTTCATCACACCTCGCGACGTGCTGCGGGATTGTCGTGCTACCGTCTCCAGATTCCCCGTCGCCGCCGTCTGTACCACTGATTGTCTGTCCGGTCTCTTCGACTGTCGCTTCCTCGTTCCTGTAGCTTGTGCGTTCGTGGCGTCAATGTCTGCACCCGTTCCGTTGCTGAGCTGTTCCGCGTTCGACATCTGAGTCTCCGTGGTCGCTGTCAGGTCGAACCGCACTCGCTTTTCTCCCCGGTCGCGAAGGCGTGCGCTCCTCCTAGCACCCGTAGCCGGCGTCGATGGTTTACGTCTCCTGCGTATCGTGCTAGCTGCCGTCTCATCCCCGTTTGTAACAGCGTCGCTACCGGTCGTCTCTCCGTCCACACGACCACCGGCCGTCCTCGTATCTGCAGAATCTGTCACTGGCGCCGTACTGCTAGCTACTGTGTGTTCCGTCGCCGGGCCCATCAGTGCAGGGACTGCTGCTTGTTCCATCGTTGGGTCCGTTGATGCAGGGATTGCCGCGATCGTGACGCGTGGTGCTGTCTGCATTGTTGGGTTCACCGTCGCTGTTTCGATCCATGTATGCACCGGTACGTCATCGGGTGGTACCGCCGTCTTCGCCGCCGCCATGTGCGTTGCCGTTTGGACGGTTGGAGCCGCCGTCGTTGTCGCCACCACCGCATCGGCCGTCACGTTGCTCACTCGATCCGCTGCTGTGTTCGTCGCCACGCCTGCCGTCAGTGTATTCCTCGTCGTATCCACCGCTGCGTCCGTCGCCGTATCCATCGCCGCCGCGCGTACACTCGCCACGGGTCCGCATGAAGTAGTCCGCTCCGGTCGTAGTACTGCTCGTACAGCCGCTGGTGCGCGCGACAGAGCGTCCGCCACCACATTCGTAGCACCGGGACGGTACTCAATTGAGAAATCATATTCTTGTAATGTAAGAGACCACCGGTGTAGCCGTCCCACCAAGTTAGGTCGCGTCATTAGCCACTTTAAAGCCGCGTGATCAGTGACTATGGTGAAGGTTCTACCGTACAAGTATGGTCGAAACAACTTCACCGACCAGACCACCGCTAAGCATTCCAATTCCATGATCGAGTAGTTTGACTCGGCGTTACTGTTTACCTTGGACGCATACGCCACTGGTTGCCACCCATTCCCAAAGTCCTGCATGAGGCAGGCACCAAGCCCAACCTTCGATGCGTCTGTCACTAAGCGAAATGTCCTACCGAAATCGGGGTACTTCAGGACTGGCCGTGTCGTCAGTAAGTACTTCAAGCGCCCGAACGCCTGCTCCACTGCGAATCCTTCTTCAGCATCCGTGTCATCGGCGCAGCTATCGTACCGAAACCTTCAATGAATTTGCGATAATAGCCCGCTAAATGGACAAACCGTTTCACTTCTGTGGCGTTGTTAGGGCGTGGGAAGTCCACCACCGCTTTGATCAACCTCTCTGTAGGCTGGACCCCTTCTCCGTTCAGCGTGTGGCCCAAGTACTCGATCTCCTCGGACACGAACATGCACTTCTTGAGTTTCAGACTCAATCCTGCCACCGCCAGCCGCTCTAGCACACTTGCCACTTCCACAACATGTCGCTCCACACTGTCTTTAGTAAACACAACAATATCATCCAGGTAGACCAGGCAGGTTGTCCAGGTTAACCCGCGCAGCACTCCATTCATCAGACGCTGGAATGTGGCTGGAGCGTTGGCAAGTCCGAAGGGCATCCGTGTGAAACGATAGAGACCACGCTTGGTCAAAAACGCTGTCTTATCACGGTCATTTCGCGCCACCCGAATCTGCCAGTAGCCCGCTTGTAAGACTAGTGTAGTGAACAACCGCGCACCGCTCAAAGTCTCCAGAGTTTCATCAATCCTCGGCAAAGGATAAACGTCCCGTTTGGTGATACTGTTTAACGCGCGGTAGTCCACACAGAACCGTACCGAGCCATCCTTCTTTCTGACTAGAACTACAGGAAACCCCCACGCACCATCGCTTCCTTCGATAACGCCGGCGTTCAACATGGAGTCTACGTTCTCGTCGATAGTCGCATCCTCAGACTGTGCCTGCCGCCGGCGCTTCATGAGTATTGGCGCGGCATTGCCCGTGTCAATATGGTGTTCCACATTCAATGTTGTTGAGGGAGGACAGTCGCTAGGTGCCCCGGATAACTTTCGGTAAGAACGTAAGAGCTTCGATACTAGTTTCCGTGCATTTTCATCCTTTACGCCAACATGTACATCGTCCTCGTTGTCAAGTGGAGTCTCCGTATCGCCCAGACCATCCAGCCACTCCTTCACACGTTCGGTCCGCAGTTCCCCGTTCATTACCAGTACGTCCATATCCTTGTCCACGGGTATCCACACCCCAAGTTCCTTTTTACCCGGGAGCTTCACACGTCCCCCACACGCACTGATCGCTGGGATTATTGCTCTACCGTTCCACACTTTGGTCACCGCCGTTGCCAGTTGGATCGCACCCGTATTACCCGTAGGAACGAATATGCCTTCTTCTCCTTCTGACGCCGCCACCGCCACTTCTACAGGTTGTACTGCTCGTCATGCGAGATTCGTTGTCTTTGCCAGAAGGACGTTTGCTGTTTTCTCGCTGCCGTTGTCCTCCGTCCTAAACGGAATCACCACCTCGCGGTCCCGTTCATCGTAGCGGAGTTCGCCTTGCTTGAAGTCCATCTTAGCTCGATGCTTGTCAAGGAAGTCCACGCCGACCAGAAACTCATCCGTACAGCCCTCAATCGCGCACGCCGTAATCTCCACAGACTGTCCGAAAACATTCTTCATGGTAAACTTCCACAGTCCAAGTACGTCGAGCAGGAAACCGCCGATGCCCTCTACTTGTGTCACCGGGGCTGCTTTCTTCACCCGTTCACCTCGCAGCATCCAGTCCGTGCCTGCCACCGAATAACGAGCACCGCTGTCGATCTTCACCGCTCGTCTTTGACCATCTACCAACATCGTTGCTGTCGGCAGCCCGTCATCAGCCTCCGCAGTCTCCACCAAGTCATGATTTTCATCCGCGGCTATCAGCACTTGCGTCGTTCGCACCAGTTTCACACGCGCATGTTCAGCATCGTTTGTGTTCTTGCAGCCATCGCCTCGTTGCCATCGCTCTGCTAGTTCCCGTCGTGCTTCATCTGCATGTTGTTTCCGTCGTTCGACTTGTGCAGCGTCCAGTTCCGCTACCACCCGCTCAACGTCATTTTCGTCTGATGCCACAGCCACCTTGTCTAGTGCCCGTTGGACGCGCAACTTCTTGGCTTCCCGGCGTTTCTGCCTTCACGTCGCTCTAGCCGTCGTCCACGCGTTCGGGTTTTCTCCAGTCAGCCTCAACTCGTTACTGTGCAGTGTCGTACCGCCTTCCTCAGTCAGCCGTTCCTTCTGACTACTCAGCAGCATTCCGCCTTCCTCAGCCAGCCGTTCCTCTTTGCCATCCGGCAGCACGTCGCCTTCCTCAGCTGAAGACGCGTCATTCTTCGCATCTGCCGCCGTCTCACCGATTACCGCGTTCATTCTTCCGTCATTCTCGTAGCGTCGGTCCGCCATCGCCGGCCGTACCGTAGCCACGTAGATCTCCGCCCGGTGCGAGTCCTTAGCTTCGATCTCTTCATCCAAATGAGTGTTCACCGCCATTCGTATAGCCGCTACACTCCCGTCCGTTTGCATTACTTCGTTCTCCGTCGCCTCTTTCGCCAGTATCTGGGGCAATCGTCGCTCCACCGGACGCAGTATTGCCCTTACGGCGCCCGTTCCTCGTTTCCCTTCATCGGCGATCGTTGCGCACGTGTAGCCAGGTAGGCGTCGTTCCTTGCTTTGGCTTCGCTGTCGGGGCATTCTTTTGCGAAATGGCCCACTTTACCACAGGCGTAACACGTTGATTGTCCCATCGACCGAGGTTGTTGCTGCGTTTCCACCGTTGGTTGAGGTCGCGGTGGCTCTTGAGCTCTAACCTGCCGTGTCACGGCCTTCGTACGCTTCCCTGCTTTCTGGCGTTTGGTGGATCGGGGTGAAGGTGGCTCAGAGTCGTCGTCGCTGTAGCTTTCCTCTTCCCGTTCCGCTCGGCGCGTCAGCTTCACCTTCGACCTTTTCTCCGAGTTCGATGTCGTCTGCTTCACCTTCGGCTTCGGTTCTTCTACAGTAGTGGGTTTCGTCGGTCGCTTTCTCGCCGGTCGTACCGCCCAATATCTGCCGTTCCAGACGCGTCCCTCCGGTATATCCCAGATTCCTGTATACTTGTTCCAGACGCCCTGAGGGTTGGAGAAGATCGCCCAGTCTGGATCAGCTGGAGCTGAGAACGCCACTGCATTTCCCATGCTGCTCACACCCACTCCAGGCACGATCATCGCGTGTGTCGCTGTGTCTCCTGTGGCTACCGGATAGGCGGTCTGTGCCGTAGTCCACTCCTGCCCTATGTTCTTCATCCCGAGCGCGATTTTATCGAGCGGATCATCGACTTCCGTAGCCTTGTCAACCGCCATGTCCAACGTCTTCGGTTTGCTCTCACGTACGAGCTGTCGGGTGGGCTTCGGCAGATTCCGAATGAACTGGTCTAGTAGCACTCGTTCTCGCACCTTATTTTCACCTCTGGCATCTCGCAAACCAGACGCAAAATCCGCAAAAGTCTCTCCCGGCATCAAACAACGCTGGTTCACTCGCAATTCCGCCTGGTTCCTGTCTGGTCGTTCCCCATACCGGCGCTTCAGGGCAGCTTTCAAGTGCGTCCATGTGCGGTTTTCAGGTTTCATGCCCTGGTCGCCTGTACCCAGAATCTAGCGGCATCATCTTGTAGCTTGTTTCCCACTATGTAGTAGAGCTCTCCGTCAGTCCAATCTCCTCGGCCGGAAATCCGCGCGCCTTCAAGAGCCAAATCCACCTTCTTTATCCACGTGGAGACCGAGTTATTGGGCGATGGTTGGAAAGCAGTCAACCCTAAGTCCCGAATGTTTTTGCGACGTCCATGCCGAGCCACAGTTGTCGTTCGAGGTCCAAGCCGATGTGCCGGTATGTTGGTGCCGCCTGGAGGGTCTTCATGACCGTCGTCATCATCATCGTCTTCGCTGGAACTGCTGGAGCTTTCGTCATCTCCTCCGTCGTCCCCACTCGTGTCGCGTTCGTGTGTCACCCGTCGTGCTGTTGAGGCGCCCTGTTCAGCAGTCGCCGTCGTTTCAGCAGCCGCCGTCGCTCTACTCATTGTTGTGGCCACCGCCAACTCAGCCGGTCGTTCATCCTGTTCATGGTCTGGGAAAGCTGCAGCAATACGTCGGGGAGCGCCGTAGCCTCGGCCGCTGTTCCTCGGGCTGTCATGGTTGTACCCGCGTCTGCTCCCGTCGCCGCTGTTCCAGAATCCTGCCGTGCAGCTGGTGCCGGTTCATCGCTACTTTTAGGGTCCGTAACATCCGGATCCGTATCCACGCCCACGTCGCTATGGTCACCCTTCGTTTCTTCGTCCCCCGGCTCCTCGCGTCGCGGCGTGTCGTTCGTCACAGCTTCCTCAGCGTCCGTGGTGCTCGGTACTGTCGGGGTTTGGGCCGTCTCGCTCATTGGGATCGCCGTCGTTCGGGTTCTCGCCGTAGGTTTCTTTGTGGCCTGCGCTGCCGGTACCGTGATCGTCCTTGTTCGTGCCATGTCTTCGCTCGATGTTTCGTTGACAGGCCCCTGTATGACCACCATGTAACGTGTCTTCTTACCCTGCACGCCGGGTTTGGTCGCCCAGTGCTGGATATGGTCCAAGTATCCGTTGGCCGCCAGCAACAGAAGTTCTGTCGCCCCGCCGGCGTGTACCCGACTGGCACACCGCCTATTTGTATTCCGTTTTAAATCCAATCCAACTGTAGTCTACGACTTAGCTAGCACTTAAGCCTGTCAATAGACTCCGTTCCGTCCACTTCCAATCCGTTCCGTCCGTTTGTTGCTGTACAGGTACGAGTTGACCTTGGACTACCACTCGGACGATCCGCCGTTGCTTCCCGTCCTACTCGTCGCAGCCGTCCAGTGCCGTGAAGACCGTCGTCCTCTTCCCGCTCCTGCACCGCCCGTCCAAATCCAATTACTATTGCCCGTCCACCAGCGTGTCCGTGGCAATAGTCCGTCCGTCCGTTCCGTTCCGCTCCGTCCTAGTCCGTCCGTGTTCAAGTCCGCGTCCAAGTCCGCGTACAAGTTCTGTGTCTGCTCTCCAGCCGACCGAGTTGAGAGTTCCTCCTTCGTCTTCGGGCGAATGAATCTAGAAGATCCACTTGCGCGTTCTGGGTGAAAATCAAGAGTGAGCCCTCCGGCCGACCGTTCCGCTTCCGTCGAAGTACTCCGCCGTCGATCCCACGGTACGACTGGGTACATATCAGGTTCACCGCCTACCGTACGGCTCACTTCAACCACCGTCGTTTGATCTTCTGCCGCCGCATCTTGGAGCTCATTACAGTAGTGCTGATCGGGGCGTAGGTTCTTGTTGACATTGCCCACTTTATCCCCACACTTTTCCCTCGAACGAACTTGAAAAGGGAAAGCGAGTGGAGACGCAGTGGGTAACTCAAAAGATGCATTGTACTTGTTCGACTCGATAACCCACCATTTCGCAGTCCAGCTTGCGCGCAGCAGTACTGTACAGCCCTCTGGTAAAGCCAGCAAAGCTGCAGTACTCGAGTGTGGTGCCAAACGGAACGTCTCTAAGCAGTGGCTTCTGGAAGTGTTCCGATTCGATACACTTGGCAAACGTCTCGCCTGTGTAATATGCAGTCAAGTGCATCTTCTCGAAGTCGTGGTAGTCCTTTTGCAGGCTTCCTCCATCTTCTTAGCGAGCATTGCACTATCGAACAGGCCAGAGGCCTTTTGAAAAGCCTCCTTGCGCGTCGGCGCCCAGCCCGCTTTTACCCTCGCATTGCAAGCCTTGTACATGGCAAGCGACGCCTTGTACAGGCCCCTTGAGGCCCTGGAGTGCTTGAGCTTCTTAGCCCTTGTGTTCGTGATTAGGTAGTTCTCCGTGACCCCCATCTCGAACTCCTCCGGATCCATGTCGTGATACGCAACGGTTTCCGAAGGAGTCTCCAGAATCGCGTTGCAGTTCTGCTCGTCCACGTAAGGTACGGTCGAATGGCAGTGTTCTCCTCTAGGTTCTCGTCAAGCGGCACCACCGCGAACTTATCCTCCACAAGCCTTGTCCTCGACGTGGTACCGGTGACCTTGAAGAGCGAAAGCGAGTGAAGGAAGCGGGCGATCCATTGGGTTGAACATGGCAAAAGGCAGTATTTCTTTGGACAGGCTTGCAATTTCGTGTTGTATCGGACCCCAACGTCGTGTAAGAGCTGGCGAACAAACAGAGATAATGGCCCCAGCATCCGCCAGCGAATGTGTCCGCTCAACTCGGAACACACCTTCGTTTTAATTTCCCCCAAGAGTTTCGAGCGCGACCACGGTTGCCCAGCAGTAGCCGAGGGTTTATCTTTACGAGCACTATTATGAAGATCACGCTCGTCGGTCAGTCGAATGGCTCTGTAGAGTAGCTGAGAGAGCTAGGAGATAGTGTGGATATTGTCAGTGCGCATCATAATAACGACCTCGAAGTTACAAACACCCACCAACAAGTTTCATTAGCAAGCGATACCACCATCGTCTCGAACGCATCTCGCCCTCGCCGCCATCGCTTGCTAGCACCTTTACTGGGGGCCATGATTCGCATCGAAGGCCATCCGAGACGCACGTAAGCCGTTGGTATCCAACCAATCTCCCGTAGAAACCGGAGCTGAGTCCATTTGGTCGCATTTGTAGATCGTTACTCCGTCGTGCGCCCTCCTTCTTATGAAATGCAGCGGGTATTTGCTGTTGAACTGCAGAACAGCGTCTTCACACCGCTTCGCCTTCAATTCTTCAAACGTGTGCCAGGTGCCGTCCTGTAGTTGCTACTCGATTTTTGGACACGCGTACATTTCTTTGTCCCGCGAGCTTCGAGGTGTGATTGTCCGCTTGCGGACTATCGCCGCTGTTTCCGCTGATGTTTGACGTCGTTTCGACGAGCGTTCTTGGTCGTCTTCGTCGTCTCGGTCGTCTTGGTCGTCTTGATCGACTTGACGCTCTCGTTTACCGCCGAGTACTTTCGAGTTCATACAGTAGTAGTGACGGTAGGTGTTGTTCCCCGAAACGAGATCAAACTCATCGTCACCACTAACCTTTGATATCAGCGACGTCGGAAATTTTCGATGGTATCGTTCCCCTACTTGAATCATTTTCATCCCTGATGAAGACGGAATGTCCCTCCGATCTGTTTCAGCTGTGTCGGTCAAAACTTTCTCATCATGGGGCTCAGAGTACTTCGATAGCAAGTCAGCAAATTGCGTGGACGTCAGCGCAGTTTGCACATTGTTCGCGTTTGTTGGGGGTTCTGACTGCGTCCTTTATCCACCGATTTATCCAACCCGCAGTCAAATGATACACGGAGAATAGCCGCGTAAACCGCCCAAAACGTCGACATGCCACCATTGAACCACCAGCGCCTCACTTTAACGGTCTTCGTTCGCTTCTCGCACAACGGAAGGAGAAACGTTCTGCAGCCTTTAACAATGGCGTCGTCGTACTCCTCAACCATTTTGTCGTTGTCGAGATCCTCCTGGTTGGAAAATGTCTTGAAAACGAATACCCTGGCGTGTGTCCAATGCTCTCTGGACAGTACTTTTAAGACGACCACAAAGCAGCGTAGCCAGTTTCACGCACTGGAAAGCACATGATAAGCGGAAGCGTTCGCTTTTCGATCAGTTGTCCGAGGGCATCCTCCCACGTTTTCGCCTTACACATCTTGTCTTCGAAAAAAATCAAAGGTAGCACTAAGGCATACTTCCGTGGAAGCAATTGTGCTCCATACGCAAGCATCACATCCACAAGACTGTCATCTGTCCACGTTCCGGATCGAATTTGGTCAATCCACTCGCTGTCGTATTCCCATTCCGCAGTTTTGCTTCCTTTTTTCAGTCGGGAACGTAAGAGTGAGTCTCGTTGCCTAAGTGCTTCCGCGTGCATCGCTTAGATAGCCATGCTCCTCGTCAGTTCCTTCAATTCCAGAACTTGCAGCTTCACTGGATCCAATTAGCTGCTGTCCAGAAATCTTCTCAGCACTACTCTCGGAAGCATCTGGAGGCTGGTCGTCGACCTCGAATTCGTTGACTCATCATTTTCGCTTTCTTCGTCGGCATGTAGGTCAAATCGTGGGCGTTTGCCTTTCGCATTTTGCCCGGTCCGCAGTTCACTTGTAGCCCCGGGTTTCGCGAACTTAAGTCGACTCCGGTGCTGTTGGGGTCGCGGCTTCTTGCGGAGTTTGCTGGGACGCTGAGCACAGTGTGTACTTCTTGGTGATGTTGGCAAGGATCCAATGGCTCCAATCGCGCACGATCAACTCCCAGCAAGCTCTGCAAGTATCCGCGACTCCGTGCTCTGCATCCCAGCAAGCTCCGACTGCAACAACACCGTGTTCAGTCCCCCAGCAAGCTCCGACTGCAACAACACCGTGTTCAGTCCCCCAGCAAGCTTCGCAAGAAGTTCTGACTGCAACAGCACTGTGCTCAGCGTCCCAGCAAACTCCGCAAGAAGCCGCGACCCTAACAGCACTGGAGTCGACTGAAGTTCGCGAAACTACTCAAGATTCAACCGAACTGGGATCGGCTGTAGAGGAAACCGGGGCTACAAGTGAACTGCGGACCGGACACAATGCGAAAGGCAAACGCCCACGAGTTGACCTACATGCCGACGAAGAAAGCGAAAATGATGAGTTCGAGTATGGCAACGAATTCGAGGTCGATGACCAGTCTCCAGATGCTTCCGAGAGTAGTGCTGAGAAGATTTCTGGACAGCAGCTAATTGGATCCAGTGAAGCTGCAAGTTCTGGAATTGAAGGAACTGACGAGGAGCATGGCTATCTAAGTGATGCACGCGGAAGCACTTTGGCAACGAGACTCGTTCTTACGTTCCCGACTGAAAAAGACGGAAGCAAAACTGCGGAATACGACAGCGAGTGGATTGGCCAAATTCGATCCGGAACGTGGACAGATGACAGTCTTGTGGATGTGATGCTTGCGTATGGAGCACAATTGCTTCCACGGAAGTATGCCTTAGTGCTACCTTTGTGTGTTTTCGAAGCCAAGATGTGTAAGGCGAAAACGTGGAAGGATTCGGACAACTAACGGGTCGAAAAGCGAACGCTTCCGCTTATCGTGTGCTTTACAGTGCGTGAAACTGGCTACGCTGCTTTGTGGTCGTCTTAAAAGTACTGTCCAGAGAGCATTGGACACACGCCAGGGTATTCGTTTTCAAGACATTTTCCAACCAGGAGGATCTCGACAACGACAAAATGGTTGAGGAGGACGACGACGCCATTGTTAAAGGCTGCAGAACGTTTCTCCTTCCGTTGTGCGAGAAGCGAACGAAGACCGTTAAAGTGAGGCGTTGGTGGTTCAATGGTGGCATGTCGACGTTTTGGGCGGTTTACGCGGCTATTCTCCGTGTATCATTTGACTGCGGGTTGGATAAATCGGTGGATAAAGGACGCAGTCAGACCCCCCAATAAACGCGAACAATGTGCGAACTGCGCTAGCGTCCACGCAATTTGCTGACTTACTGTCGAAGTACTCTGAGCCCCATGATGAGAACATTTTGACCGACACAGCTGAAACAGATCGGAGGGACATTCCGTCTTCAACAGTTCATCGCCGTCGACTCCAAACGCACTTTATATACTTCTGTCTTGGACGTCAAGAAACCAGTAGCAAGTGATCTCAAGGAACATCGCTGGTACCATATTGCGCTGCCCTACGATCGTGAACAGCAGCGCCAGGACGTGTATATTGACGGCAAGAACATTTGGTCCGCGCAAGGAGCTCTTCATCGTGAATGGTAACATTTAATTCATGAGCAAGTAGGGACAGGATCATTACAGCAGGTGGAGATGACTTCCCACACCCAGACTTCGTCGGCTGGTACGGTTTCAACGGTATATTAGACGAATTTCGCTTCTGGAACGGAACGCTATCCGCTGGAGATGCTCATGAACTCGCTCGGGGAGGGGTTCTACCACGGAAAAGGCTCTGCAGTGCTTTGAATTATCCAGGCTTGAGAGGTCCACAATCCGGAATCAACGTGGAGATGGCGAGTTGCACTCGACCAGCGGAAGGTAGAGCCGTAGAGCTTCTCAATCACGGCCCAAGGCTCAAACGTATCGTAACATGAACAACCGTTCAGTTGAAAGATTGACAAGTGTTGCGATCTCCCTTAAGATTGGTTATCTAAGTTGAAGTCGAAGTAATCTGCACAATTTACGAAGCCGGCATCGTTGTCCAATGTACCAAGCGGGCATCGTTGTCCTAAACCAACTGACTCAACTTGCCAAAACTGACAATCGTATTTTCTTACGCAACACAGAACTACAGTACACGAATAGCCGCTCCATCTCTCCCTTCCGAGATGCTTCAACGTCACGTCTTGACGAAGGATCACGAACATGTTGGAGTTGAAGGATAGACCCTTAGTCCGTTCAGTTTTCCGAGCGAAGTTTACGGTACGCCTTTTGAGAGGCTCCCGCCGCACCACCAGTCCCGGCCTTCGCCCCAGCGTTCGCGTTCGCTGAGGCACTAGCCGTGACGCTTGCCAACGCACCACCCGTGCCGAGGTAGTTCTCCGTGACCCCCATCTCGAACTCCTCCGGATCCATGTCGTGATACGCAACGGTTTCCGAAGGAGTCTCCAGAATCGCGTTGCAGTTCTGCTCGTCCACGTAAGGTACGGTCGAATGGCAGTGTTCTCCTCCAGGTTCTCGTCAAGTGGCACCACCGCGAACTTATCCTCCACAAGCCTTGTCCTCGACGTGGTACCGGTGACCTTGAAGAGCGAAAGCGAGTGAAGGAAGCGGGCGATCCATTGGGTTGAACATGGCAAAAGGCAGTATTTCTTTGGACAGGCTTGCAATTTCGTGTTGTATCGGACCCCAACGTCGTGTAAGAGCTGGCGAACAAACAGAGATAATGGCCCCAGCATCCGCCAGCGAATGTGTCCGCTCAACTCGGAACACACCTTCGTTTTAATTTCCCCCAAGAGTTTCGAGCGCGACCACGGTTGCCCAGCAGTAGCCGAGGGTTTATCTTTACGAGCACTATTATGAAGATCACGCTCGTCGGTCAGTCGAATGGCTCTGTAGAGTAGCTGAGAGAGCTAGGAGATAGTGTGGATATTGTCAGTGCGCATCATAATAACGGCCTCGAAGTTACAAACACCCACCAACAAGTTTCATTAGCAAGCGATACCACCATCGTCTCGAACGCATCTCGCCCTCGCCGCCATCGCTTGCTAGCACCTTTACTGGGGGCCATGATTCGCATCGAAGGCCATCCGAGACGCACGTAAGCCGTTGGTATCCAACCAATCTCCCGTAGAAACCGGAGCTGAGTCCATTTGGTCGCATTTGTAGATCGTTACTCCGTCGTGCGCCCTCCTTCTTATGAAATGCAGCGGGTATTTGCTGTTGAACTGCAGAACAGCGTCTTCACACCGCTTCGCCTTCAATTCTTCAAACGTGTGCCAGGTGCCGTCCTGTAGTTGCTACTCGATTTTTGGACACGCGTACATTTCTTTGTCCCGCGAGCTTCGAGGTGTGATTGTCCGCTTGCGGACTATCGCCGCTGTTTCCGCTGATGTTTGACGTCGTTTCGACGAGCGTTCTTGGTCGTCTTCGTCGTCTTCGTCGTCTTGGTCGTCTTGATCGACTTGACGCTCTCGTTTACCGCCGAGTACTTTCGAGTTCATACAGTAGTAGTGACGGTAGGTGTTGTTCCCCGAAACGAGATCAAACTCATCGTCACCACTAACCTTTGATATCAGCGACGTCGGAAATTGTCGATAGTATCGTTCCCCTACTTGAATCATTTTCATCCCTGATGAAGACCGAATGTCCCTCAGATCTGTTTCAGCTGTGTCGGTCAAAACTTTCTCATCATGGGGCTCAGAGTACTTCGATAGCAAGTCAGCAAATTGCGTGGACGTCAGCGCAGTTTGCACATTGTTCGCGTTTGTTGGGGGTTCTGACTGCGTCCTTTATCCACCGATTTATCCAACCCGCAGTCAAATGATACACGGAGAATAGCCGCGTAAACCGCCCAAAACGTCAGCTGAGAGAGCTAGGAGATAGTGTGGATATTGTCAGTGCGCATCATAATAACGGCCTCGAAGTTACAAACACCCACCAACAAGTTTCATTAGCAAGCGATACCACCATCGTCTCGAACGCATCTCGCCCTCGCCGCCATCGCTTGCTAGCACCTTTACTGGGGGCCATGATTCGCATCGAAGGCCATCCGAGACGCACGTAAGCCGTTGGTATCTAACCAATCTCCCGTAGAAACCGGAGCTGAGTCCATTTGGTCGCATTTGTAGATCGTTACTCCGTCGTGCGCCCTCCTTCTTATGAAATGCAGCGGGTATTTGCTGTTGAACTGCAGAACAGCGTCTTCACACCGCTTCGCCTTCAATTCTTCAAACGTGTGCCAGGTGCCGTCCTGTAGTTGCTACTCGATTTTTGGACACGCGTACATTTCTTTGTCCCGCGAGCTTCGAGGTGTGATTGTCCGCTTGCGGACTATCGCCGCTGTTTCCGCTGATGTTTGACGTCGTTTCGACGAGCGTTCTTGGTCGTCTTCGTCGTCTTCGTCGTCTTGGTCGTCTTGATCGACTTGACGCTCTCGTTTACCGCCGAGTACTTTCGAGTTCATACAGTAGTAGTGACGGTAGGTGTTGTTCCCCGAAACGAGATCAAACTCATCGTCACCACTAACCTTTGATATCAGCGACGTCGGAAATTGTCGATAGTATCGTTCCCCTACTTGAATCATTTTCATCCCTGATGAAGACCGAATGTCCCTCCGATCTGTTTCAGCTGTGTCGGTCAAAACTTTCTCATCATGGGGCTCAGAGTACTTCGATAGCAAGTCAGCAAATTGCGTGGACGTCAGCGCAGTTTGCACATTGTTCGCGTTTGTTGGGGGTTCCGACTGCGTCCTTTATCCACTGATTTATCCAACCCGCAGTCAAATGATACACGGAGAATAGCCGCGTAAACCGCCCAAAACGTCGACATGCCACCATTGAACCACCAACGCCTCACTTTAACGGTCTTCGTTCGCTTCTCGCACAACGGAAGGAGAAACGTTCTGCAGCCTTTAACAATGGCGTCGTCGTCCTCCTGAATCGTTTTGTCGTTGTCGAGATCCTCCTGGTCGAAAATCCTGGCGTGTGTCCAATGCTCTCTGGACAGTACTTTTAAGACGACCACAAAGCAGCGTAGCCAGTTTCACGCACTGTAAAGCACACGATAAGCGGAAGCGTTCGCTTTTCGATCCGTTAGTTGTCCGAATCCTTCCACGTTTTCGCCGTACACATCTCGTTTTCGAAAAACTCCAAAGGTAGCACTAAGGCATACTTCCGTGGAAGCAATTGTGCTCCATACGCAAGCATCACATCCACAAGACTGTCATCTGTCCACGTTCCGGATCGAATTTGGTCAATCCACTCGCTGTCGTATTCCCATTCCGCAGTTTTGCTTCCTTTTTTCAGTCGGGAACGTAAGAGTGAGTCTCGTTGCCTAAGTGCTTCCGCGTGCATCGCTTAGATAGCCATGCTCCTCGTCAGTTCCTTCAATTCCAGAACTTGCAGCTTCACTGGATCCAATTAGCTGCTGTCCAGAAATCTTCTCAGCACTACTCTCGGAAGCATCTGGAGACTGGTCATCGACCTCGAATTCGTTGCCATACTCGAACTCATCATTTTCGCTTTCTTCGTCGGCATGTAGGTCAACTCGTGGGCGTTTGCCTTTCGCATTGTGTCCGGTCCGCAGTTCACTTGTAGCCCCGGTTTCCTCTACAGCCGATCCCAGTTCGGTTGAATCTTGAGTAGTTTCGCGAACTTCAGTCGACTCCAGTGCTGTTAGGGTCGCGGCTTCTTGCGGAGTTTGCTGGGACGCTGAGCACAGTGCTGTTGCAGTCGGAGCTTGCTGGGGGGCTGAACGCAGAGCCGTTGCAGTCGGAGCTTGCTGGGGGGGGGGGGGGGGGGGCTGAACGCAGCGCTGTTCCAGTCGGAATTAGCTGGGATGCAGAGCACGGAGGCGTGTGTGGTTGGCGTCAACGTCGTGGGTGTTGGTGTCAACGGGGTTGGCGTGGGTGTCGGGTTTGCCGGTGTTGCAAGCGTTGGGGTGGGCGCTGCTCCCGCTGTCGGTGCCGAAACGGTCCATGTCGGCGCACCTGCTACCGTAGTTCACGATGGAGCTGATGTCAGTGTCGGTTCCGGTGGCAACGGCAATGGCTACTCGACCAAGTCGGTAACTGTGACGAGCAACGACGGTGTCAACAGTGCGAAGACTTCCACCGGCACGGGTGGCGCGTCGGCAAGCGCCACGGCTAGCGCCTCAGCGAATGCGAACGCTGATGCGAAGGCCGGGACTGGTGGTGCGGCGGGAGCCTCTCAGAAGGCGTACCGTAAACTTCGCTCGGAAAACTGAACGGACTAAGGGTCTATCCTTCAACTCCAACATGTTCGTGATCCTTCGTCAAGACGTGACGTTGAAGCATCTCGGAAGGGAGAGATGGAGCGGCTATTCGTGTACTGTAGTTCTGTGTTGCGTAAGAAAATACAATTGTCAGTTTTGGCAAGTTGAGTCACTGGGTTTTTAAGTTAGTTCGGCGTTTGGTCATTTACTTAAGTACGACTGAAGGAAATTGGACTAATCAATTAAATTGTGCAGATAACTCCGAGTTCAACATAGGTAACCAATCAAACTAAATAACCAATCTTATGGGAGACGGCACTAGCGGCACGCACGTAGTATTAATCCAAGCTAGTGCAGTAGCTACGTGCTCAGTAGGAAGACGAAGAGAAGAACGAGCCTTTGTTCCCCACGAAGAACTCTGGGATTGAGGAGGGAAAACCTCAACCGGTGCCAAACCCCCCTCTCAGTAATAGTATTACTAAATTATATATAATAAAGTCAAGCCATCTGTGGATTGGCGGAGCTTAACAATAATTGGTCTTCAACATTTCACACTCCCACTTCAGGGTCCGCCAATGTCCACATTGACATTTCTGGGTCCATCTCACTGCATTTCAAAAACTGGTCGCGGCACAACATTCAGGCGCTGGCGCAGTTTGCAGAACTGCACCGTAGCTAGTGGCTTCGTAAATATGTCTGCCATAATATCCGTAGTAGGACAGTACTGAATGTCAAAATCACCACGCTTGTAGAGATATTTGACCTTGTGAAATTTCAAATCCACTCCTTTGACTTTGTAATTCCCTTTCAATGCCTTGGTCACCTTGATAGTAGACTGGTTGTCTTGAAATAACACAGTCTTCTGTCGATGACGGAGCTTTAACTCTTGATAGAGATTGTGAGTCCAAGTAATCATAACCGAACACTCTGCTGCAGCTACAAACTCAGTACTACACGTATCATCATAGGTGACCGCTTGTTTGTGGCTTTTGTAGGCGTACGTGCATCCATTCATCTGTAGCACATAACCCGTAATTGATCTGCGATCATCACTTTCTCCACCGAGATCTGCATCCGCATTGCTGTGAACTTCAAATCAGCATTGGTAGGCTTTACCCACAAAATTCCATAGTCTTGGTTCCTTTCAAATACCTCGATACCCTTTTTGCCATCACGTAATGCTCCTTTGTGTACTTGTGCATGTATTTCCCTAGTGTTCGAACAGCATTCGCTATCTCAGGCCTGGTTCCCTGTACTAAGTACTGGAGGCAGCCAACGAGCTCGCGATAGGGAATTCGCGGATCATTTACTCCTGGTTGACCTTCTTCTGCCGGTCCCGGCATGCTTGTGGGGTCGAAACTGGTTTGCAGTCCTCCATTCCGAACCTTTTCAAAATCTTGTCTATGTATCCACTTTGTGACATCCACAACGCAGATCATGTGAAGTAGATCTTTTACTGGACCAAGCTCCTTCAGTTTGAACTTTGCACTCAATCCATCCAGAACCAAATCAATATTTTCATCTGACCCAGCAATTACCAAATCATCCACATATACTGTCAAAAATACCATTTCTCCTCCCACTGAACGAGTGTAGACTCCTCCATCCATCTTACAACGACGGAAGCCACACGATCGTAGATGTTTGTCCAGAGTTTCATACCAGATCATCGGCGCCTGTTTTAGGCCATAGAGACTACGTAGTAACTTACATACTCGGCCAGATCCGTCGTCGAAGTAATCCGGTATCTCCATGTAAATCTCTGCATCATCAATCGATCCATCCAGAAAGGCAGTGACAAAGTCAATATGTTTGCTGGATAACCCCAAGTGAAGAGCCACAAGCAAAACGAACTTCACAGGCTCTTGTGTCACTACAGGAGAATATGTTTCCCAATAGTCGATACCGTAACGCTGCTGGCATCCTTTGTAATTCGAGCCCGATGTCGCACTACATTTCCACGTGAATCTTTTTTTCGAACGAAGACCCACCTACTTGTAACAACCTTCTTGCCTTCTAGTCTTTCCACCAGCTCCCAGATACAGTTGCGCATGAACTCTTTGTATTCCTTCTCCAGTGCAGCTTTCCACTGATCTGCGTCGGGTGCGCTCAACGCTTCTTCTACAGTCTGTGGCTCCATAACTGAATTAACAGCTTCAATCACCAGACTTCTTGGAAGCTCCACTTCATAATATTTATAGCGCAGATTTGGCCGCCGAACACGTCTCGAGCGTCGAAACGAATCAGTATCTGCTTCTTCCTCTTCGCTCCCACTGCCAGCAATTCTTTCAGCAATTTCATTCATTGAACTAATAGAATCTCCATGACCGACAGCCATTTTTTCCTCAGGTTCCTCAAAATCTTCGCTAGCTTCAGTAACAAACGCATCGTCACTTTCAGCATCAACCTCACCATCTGCCACTCCTACGTCCCCTACCGAAGGTGAGGTTTCCTGTAACGTCGGTGACAAGGGACCACTCTCTGGACAGCGGTTAGGCATGTCCACTCGGCTCCGCTTGTATTCTCGAACGTTTCCTTCAGCACGCAAAGGGTGAACTTCGCGCAGCACTGGCTGAACCCCTGTCGCAACAGGAGAGGAAACCTCTATCTCCATCAACGGTTCTGCATGAGACGCATCCGTACCTACCGGAGAAGATCGATCTAGGGGATAGGTCCATCTAGATCATTTCACCATCTGCGGCAGGCACTCCAGCCATTATAGCTTCACGAGCAGCGTTGTCCTTGGCGTCAAAGTCCAACAACGGTAAAGGGTCATTGCGATATGATCCATCTACATGTGGCGTAGTGGCTCGCGAGGAAACTCGGCGCGAGGGGCACTCACACACTTGGCGTCCGGACTCCCGACTGACGGAGGGGGTACTCCGCTTGCCGTGGGGGGCTCTGAAGACTTGCTCGCCTTGTGTACCCGTCGGGTTGGACGATTACGCTCTTCTTGATGACTCGGAAGAGATGTCGGGCTTGATCTGGGTTGAGTGGGTGTGGACGGCACTTGGGTTTCGGCTTGACGGCTTGTGGCAACTCTTCACTTGCCGTCGGTTAGGGTGTAGATCTCGGGGTAGCGTAGATCCACGGGGGTCCTGGGGTGTGTTCACCAAAGGCCAATAATTCCAATACGATGCTTGACTGCCTCCTTCTGGCAGGGATCTTGAGGGTGAGAAGGGAGCGTGGGCGACCTGGGCAAGCTATCCAGGCGTTCTTGCGCTTCTTCTTGTAGATCTCTGCAGTCCTTGGTCGTCAGAGGGGCCAATATACTTCCCAGCTCTGGAATAGGTAGGACGCTTGATATATAAGAAGAACTCCCTCTCTTGTTGAGTGTTAACTCTCTTGTTCACTTCTTCCCTAGAAAGCAAATCCAACACTGATATGCAATTCCCTAAACCTCTGCCCCAAGCCTCGACGCCTCTCTGCCACACGTTGCCAAACTGGCTCCACAATCGTACTTATCCTTGACGATGCCTTGATCACACCGCGATCACCACACACCACGATCACCACAGCATGTACCATGATTATGGTACCTTGATCTTCCCTGGGGATCGCGCTTGGTGTACTCGAATGACTGCACCATTCCCTGGGGATCACCGCGATCTCGACCTTGAGATCACTGCGATCTTCGACCTTGAGATCACCCTGGTGTATCGAAATGATTGTACCGGACCCCGATGATCGCGTTCGACTTGTGATGGAATGATTGGGCTACGATCATGTTCGTGATCCCGTCGGACCGTACCATATAAACGGTACCGTGATTACGGAGACGGTGTACCACCAAGATGGCACAGTGATCCCGAGCCGGTCCTTTCCGTCAAACAAGATTCCCACTTCACCACAATCGTCCCCCGCACGGAGAACGACTCGTACAGCGATCGGGACACGTGCGTCGCCATCACTCCTTGGAACCTCCTGCTCATGTCTGACTCTCCCGACGCGGGCGCTTCTCCTGCTCCTGATGGCTCTCCGACCTCACCCATAGTGACGAGCGCTGCTGCTGGTGCGTATTAATCATACGATCTTTCCAGAACACCCTCCTTATCACATGTCGTCATTGATCTCCACTTAGCCACTCGTGACACTCCACCTGTTCCTCCTGGTCAAGCTCCGCAACCGGGATCAGATGCTGCTGTCCGTCCTGAAGATGGTGTGCCTCTTGTTTTGCGGCGTTGAAACCCTCCTCTGTAGACTAACTCTTCGGCTGTTTCCACAGGTGCACCGCTACTTCAATCGCGTCCTCTTCTGCAGCTCGCCGGCTATGCTCCGTCCACCGTGTATCGGCTTCCTGTCGAGATCGACGAGCCCGTCCTCCGGCGTTCCATCGGCGATCTTCAAGACATATTGGGACAGTTGACGGCAGACCAACTTCAGACTGCAGCGTACAATGATCTCCAGCGAGAGTTCGAAGATCTCCAGCGTGAACATGCTCTGCTCCGTCGAGAAATCACCACGCTACGTGCCGAATTGACGTCGACCCTGCAGCAGGCCGCTCCCTACGTAACTTTCTGCCAGCACCGCTATGATTTACTGCGCCATCGCTTGGAAAACACTCAATTGCGACTCGCTGAGATGGAATCTGCTTTGGCAGTTCGTCGCGACAACTAGGTGGAAATCGCTTGTCTTCGTGATCGATTACTCGCATTTGAACACATGCATGCCGACGTCGTCGCCGAATATAACGAGCGCGTGGACGAATTGGAGGCTCGTTTGGCTTCAACTCGTCCTGCGATCAACACTAGCCGACTTGCCCAGGCGATCTTTGATCAAGACGTCGCCGCTGCAGAACGTGATGCTGCCATCGCTGACCGCAACTGTGCCATTGCCGCTCGAGATGTAGCTGTGGCCAAACGCGATTCCACCGTCGCCGATCGCGATTCTGTAATCGCCGACCGTGATTCCGCTGTCGCAGCTCGGGACGTCGCTGTGGCTGAACGTGATTCCGTAATCGCCGATCGTGATTCCGCCGTCGCAGCATGTAACGCTGCTATAATCGATCGAGACTGTGCTATCAAGGATCGCGAAGCTGTTGAGGCGGCTCTAGCTCTAGCCCTTTCTGAACGCGATTCGGCGCTCCATGATCGCGACTCCGCCATAGTAGACCGCGATGCTGTCGTCGGTGATCGAGATGCTGCTCTGGAGACTCGAGACAAAGCACAAGCTGCTCATGCTACAACCAATAAGGAGTGTGACGTCTTAGCAAGTGAGATCCAGTCCCGCACCGCTTCTTTGAAAGATGCCGAAGACGCTGCTCGCCTCCTTCGCCAGCAGGTCGCATCTATGGGCAGGCAGATCACTGATCTTCATGATCAATTAGGCCGTCACAAGACGAGCTCTCGACGTGTCATCGACCTCAGCTTGGCAGCGCGCGATGAGCTCCAGGCGAAACTCGATCTGGCTACCGACGATCTACACAGTAGAAAAGCAGCTTTGGTCCGAGCGTTACACGCTCAGCGGCGCGCCCAGCAAAACCTGATCTCCGCTCGTACGTGCCGGTGTCTGATCCTCATATTCTTACTCCGTCCAGTTAACCAGATTATGTTCTCCATGTAGGTGCACAGGCAGACGCTCAACGGACTCGGATCGCCAATCTCGAAGGGCAGGTGGGATCGTCACAACAACATGGGTCCTCCGTACGTCGTCTGGAATCAGAAAAGAATGCACTCGCTAACGATCTCGCGGCCGAGCAACAAGCGCGGGCTGACGCCGAGTCTGATCGCGATCAGGCGCTCCGGAATCAAGCTGACGCTGAAGCTGCTCGCGATCGTCTACTCGCTGAACGACAGACCGTCCAAGCGCAGTTGAGTTCGCTAGGTTCGATCTTCGGTGTCCCCGTCCAGACGCCTCCTCAACCTCCTGCTGCCGCTAAAGGACAATCGTCTCGCAGCCAGTCAGTTCCTTCAAGGAAACCTTCGTCATCTCCGTCTCGCAAGAGGGATCGGCGGGCGTCATCTGGGACCCCTCGGCCTAAACGTTCACGTACAAGTCCTCCAGTAACACGAAGCTCGTCGGGTCATCCTCCGGCCATCGCTGGGTCTACTACTGGCGGGACGCCAAGCAGTCCCATCATCCTCAGCGAGGAGGAAGATGTTGAAGCTCGATCAGACTCTGGGAACGCCATTGATGACGATCAAGATGACCTTCCAGATCAAGATGATCACGAGGACGTTGATACCCAGGCAAACCAAAACAGCTCTCAGGGTCTTGACCATGCCGACAAGAGTCCTGATGATCAAAAGGACCAAGATCATCCAGGTTCGCCCGACAATCGCAGTTCGCCGGTTCTACCTGCAACTCCACCGATCGTTCCGGGGGGCAATCAGAAACGTCTCCACGGAGGAAGCCCAGGTTCTGACGGCGATCCCAGTGACAGTAGTGATGATGGCGACAGCAGCTCTGATCCTCAACAGAGCGGGGCTTCGGACAGCAACGACGGAAGTTCCGATTCCCTGTCCTCGCACGATTCGGACAACACTCTCCTTGCGGCACAAGAGTACGACGATCTCCTGCCCACAGTGATCTCGCGTCAGCGCTGGATCCCCGGCTATCGTCGACCCACTGTCTATCGCCGCCAGCGCGATTGTGATCCTTGGCCGTTGGTGGAGATCAGCCAGCTATGCATCCGACGACTGCGTTTGGACACGTTGGTTGCCCAGTGGACCCGTCCCAAGTTCTGGTTGTTTCCCCGAAATCCTCGTGCTCCTCCTGTCGGCAATTGGCATCACAGGTTAATTACCGAAGCCAACATCCGTGCGCTTTATGCGGCAAACCCTCCGCCGTGGGATGCTCTGCGTCGCATCGTGGTGCCTCGCTCGTTCGAGATGAGCGGCTGGTTCGCTGATTTTTGTCGGAGATACGAAGACTTCGAGGAGGCCAACCGTCAAGTATTCTGGGAGACCACGCACAAACTCCCCATCACGCCGGCCATGTGTGCTGCCGAGCCGTTTCTGGAGCAGTACCGGAAAGATTGCCGAGTTCGCCGGATGCGTGCGGCCCTAGGTGGAAGAGGCTGCTGAAGCGCTTGATGGCAGGTCTCAAGAGTGGCGAGTGTGATCTCGACATCTTGCTTGATCCATAGTTCCTGCACTTCTCAGCGCGTGGCGAACAAGTTTGCTGGTATCCCATCCAAGGGGAGAGGCAGTGCCCTGCGGATCTCCTCGCGGCCCTCCAAATCGTCGATCATACCGACCCGTGGCGTAACCAGCATCGCGCGAACATCGCAGACCACCCGGGATCTCGCCTTGCGCGCCTTGATCGCAAGTTCTTCCAGGCAGATGATAGCGACTAGGCGTAGCTAGTCCTCCTGACGCGTAGCTCTTCGTCTTGAGTTCAGAGATTCTTTTTGAGATGTGTCCTTTCTTATACTCATATAGACATATATTCCCTCCTTCCATTCGTGCGGCCCTCCCACACGAATCACTCCCCTTTTCGCACTTAATGCGACGGGGTTCCTCCCACTTCTTCTTCGTGAGACTGCATGACGCCAAAGCGACTCCGGCTGACCTGACTCTTTTCGAACTCACGAAGCAGAGCTCCGCAATTCAAGTCCACTTCGTCCACCCAAGTCGGCTCGTCATATCCTTTCCAGTGCACCAAGAACTCTCGGCGGTTCCGCCCATATCGCGTCTTCCGAGATGACCGTACGTCCACAATCTTCTCCACTTCGTACTCATCTTCGTCTAAGTCTCGCTCCCAACTGTCTTCTGGTAGGAATGCTTCGTCGAAGTCGACACGATCTTCCTCGGCGATCACGATCTCCGTCTTCGGGCGATCGGGGAAGCGCCTCACAAGCTTGAGCTTCGACACGTGCACGATGGGAAGATCCGGTATTCCGTCCCCGCAATTTCCAGCTTCGCTGCGTGTTGATCAATCATCTCCGCAACGCGGAACGGTCCGTGCCATAGGTGTGCAAGCTTCCGCACTTACCAACCTTGACGCGATCCAAGTACAGCCAGACCTGATCTCCGGCGACAATGTTATGTGGACGAAGATCTTCGTTGTGGCGATCTGAACGACTCTGGATGGCTTCTCGCAGGCGTTCGTTTACCTCTTCGCGCGCTCGCTGATAGTGGCCTTGCACCCGATTACGCCATCTCTTGGGATCGCGATCACGGCTACGCATGTTCCCAACAGGCAGCGATGCTTCCAGCGTTGATCGGGGATCCCAGCCATGGACGAGGAAGAACGGCGTATCTCCGCGAACGCGATCCTGAGCTGTGTTCAATGCGAATGTCAACCTCTCGGCATACTCGTCCCAGTCTTTCTGGTTCATGTCAGCGACATACATCTTGATTGATCGCGTCAGCGTCTGCACCATGCGTTCCGCCGTTCCATTAGCCTGAGGTCTGTATGCCATTGTGGGACTCTGCCGTTGGCCCACTATTCGATTGAACGCTCGGAACACATCTGCCATGAACCCAGGCTCGCGATCATGTCTGATGACCTCGCTTGCACCAAAACGGCGGAAGACACTCTCCTCGTAGTTCTCAGCAATCTGCTGAGCGGTCCGGGAGCTGCTTGCCTTGGCGATCACATACCCGGTGAACAGATCGACCCAGACTAGGAGATCCGTGTTCCCCTTGTATGACTTCGGAAGCGAAGGGATGTGATCCATGGCGATAATCTGGAACGGGTAGGTTGCCTGTACGTTTCCGGGTGATCTCCCTTGCACGATAGGTCTTCCTTTCCCAGTCTCGCAATCGGCACACTCACTCACGTAACGTTGAACGTCTCTGAACAGGCCTCTCCAATGGAAGTGCTGTTTGATCTTCGTGTAGGTCCTTCCTACTCCTTGGTGGCCACCTTCCAGACTCGCATGGTAGTGATGCAAGAAGTCCTGACGGAGTCGCTCAGGGATCACCAGCTTGGCGATTGTATCCCGCTCTTCATCGACGTTGTTCATGGAAGACGGGCAGTACCACAGGAGATGATCTCCGTCAACTTCATAAGAATCGGCGATCTTCGCGCAAGTCCGAGCGTCCTTTGCTGCCAAGTCGGCTACGTCCCCAGTCAGGTACGTCCTCAGATCGGCGATCCACTTCTCTTCGCCTTGGGCCTTAGCGATGCGTTCTAACCTCATGCTTTGCACCACAGGTTCCTGCAGGCATTCTGGTGGGGATGCGCGCGGACGACCGAGTCACGGCCGCTACTTGGACGATCTCGTCCTCGTTCTTCGGCTTCAGGATCTCGCCCAACCGGTTGAGCGTGATCAAGTCCTCAATGACCTCCGCGGACGTGACGACTGTGCCGGCCTCGTTCTTCAGGGCCTCGCTAGCGAGTCGATCGGCGCTGCTGTTCCACTCGCGTTTCACGTGTACGAACTCGTTTTGAGACCAGGACGCGAGCTTCCCCAATGCCTTCTCACGCAGGAGTCGCGGAGCCGGCGCCTTGCATGCGATCTCGCCGCGCATTTGTCGGATCACCAAGTTGGAGTCTCCACAGATTACCAAGCGTCCCCTGTCTAGAGGTGCAAGGAGGTCCAGGCACAAGAGCAGTCCATGATACTCGGCTTCGTTCACCGTCATCTCCACAGCGTATGAGGATGCCGCAGTGATGATCGACCACTCGGGCAACTTCCAGACCACCGCGCTGTACGCCCCGCCGCCGCGTTTGACTCGGGCGGACCCGTCGAAACTCACGACGATCAGCTCTTCATCTGGTTCGACCGTCGGCGTGGGCGCGACGATCACCTGGCGGGGCTGCTTCTTGGGCGCGACAGCGATGAGGGCCTCGTCGACTTCTTCTCGTGGAGTGATGCTCGCGGCGAGCGTCCCCAGGACTTCGTCTTCGCCTCTCGTGCATCGCACGATCTCCAACGTCCATTGGGACAGGAGAGCGGCCCATGATCCCAGCCGGCCTTGTAAGCCTGGAGAGTTGAGGAGCCAAGCCAATGTCGAGTGTCGAGTCAGCACCTTGATGGCTCGACCGACAAGCACGGTGTGGCAAACGTCCAAGATCCTCAGCAAGGCCAAGACCTCCTTCTCGACGATCCCGTAATTGAGTTCGTTCGTCTTGAGGATGCGGCTGGTGAAGGTCACTGGCCAGTACACGCCATCATGATCCTGCATGAGAGCCGCAGAGATCGCCCACTTGTTCGCGTAGACGACGATCACTGGTGGTCGATCGGGATCGACGTGCTTTAAGATCGGAGTCGACATGATCTTGGCCTTCAGCATGGTGAACGCTACCGTGGTTCTCGTCCAGCGATCGCTCTCAGCCTTCTCGCGATCCACGTCCCCTGCATACGCTGAATACTCCGGGATCACCGTTCGGCAACGCAGCTCGAAGAAGTCCGACTCGCGGAGCTCGTACAAGATCGCGGCATACACGGCGAAGTCTTCGATGAAGCGGCTGTAGTAATTCAGGCTGCCGAGGAACGATTGCATCGCGCGCAAGGTCTGCGGAAAGGGCAAGTCGCACAGGGACTCAAGATCCTTCGGGTGCGCTTCAAGCCCTTCGATCGAGACTCGGTGACCGAGGTAATCGACCTTTCGCATGCCCCAGGAGCTCTTCACCACGCTGATCGACAAGTTCCAGCGATCACAGGCGTCCAGCAGCCGCTCCACTTTCTCGCAGAGATTGTCCCACGAGTCAGCCGCGACCAGGATGTCATCGATGTACGATCTTCGGCCAAGGCCAGAAGGTTGGTGATCCAGCTCCAGTTCGCCAGACTCGAAGACGTCGGCTTCTCCCTCGGCATCATCGCTATCACCAATTCGGAGGAATCCATAGAGGGTGTTGTCAAGAAACCGCTGATAGATCTGCGGCGCGTTCTTCAGGCCGAATGGCATGCGAGTCCACTCGAACAAGCCAAAAGGTGTAATGAACGCCGAGATCTTCCGAGCGCGTTCCGTCATCTGCACTCCCAGAATCCGCTTGCCATGTCCAAGGAGCAGTACCAGAGCACCTTATCGAGATCCTCCAAGAGATCGTTGATCAAGGGCATCGGGTACACCATTAGTCGGGTCAAGGAGTTCACCAGACGATAATCGATGCAGAGCCGGTGTCCACCCCATTCTTCTTGATGATGATCACGATCGGGGACGCCCACGGAGATGTTGACGGGACAATGATCTTCGCAGCCAGCAAGCCCTTGATCAAGTCGGAGAGCTTCTCGCGGTTCAGCGGCGCAACCCGGCGGACACGTTGAGCGATCGGGGCCGCTCCTCCCACGTCGATGTCACAGACTACTCCGACTGCTGCAGGTGGCAAGGCGTTCCCCCTTCCGATTAGAAGGTGCTTCCGCTTCCAGATGATGCGCTTCAGCCGGTCAATCTCTTCCGGCGTGTTCCACTGAAGATCTCCGGCTTGGATGTCTTCGATCTTCACGTCTTCCGTGGTGTTTGCGATCTCCGGCAAGACGGCCATCTGATCTTCAAGGTCTTCCGCGAACAGGTTCCCGCCGTCATGGTAGTATCCTCCGGCGTCTTCTTGGATCTCCGCCGGTCCTTCCGCGACATCAGGCTCCTTCGCTTCAGCTTCCAAGGTGAATGCAGCTTCCGGTTCCGGCCCGTGTTCTTCGGGGTCCAGCTGAATCTCCGCTAGTTCTTCTGCGACTTCAGGCTCCTTCGCGTCAGCTTCCAAGGTGAGGTCAGCTTCCGGTTCCGGCCTGTGTTCTTCGGAGTCCAGCTTGGCTTCGGTCGTCTCCGGTCTATTCACAAGTGGCTCGGCCCAACGAACCGTCGTCGCAGCAACCGTTGGACGAGGGGCCGTTTCGCCTCTTCGCAAGAGCTGCGTTGGGGTGGCATACTCCGGCCGTTCCACTAACGGTCCGGACGTCTCAGCGGGAAGATCTTCGTCGCCCTGGCGATCAGTCGTCGCTTCAAACGCTAGAGTTTGCCACTCTGCGTACCGCCGCGATCCAACCGACACGTGTCCAGGCACTCGAGGCACAAGATCTTCGGCGAGCCACGTCCCCAGTTGGAGATTTCGTCCCAGGCGCAGCTCACAATCGCTAACATTGGTGATCTTCAGGTGTCGCCTGCGACCAAGCCCCTTCGACACGGTAGGTACCCACTTCTCCCCACGCACGATCCACAGCTTTTCTCGTTCTAACGCGCGTGGTGGTTTCAGGGGAACTTCTGCTGATCCTCCGACGGGAATGAAGATGTCATCTTCCAACAGCAACGAGTGACTGCTTCGACCGTACGGTGGACTCCTCCCCGACAACTGGATTCGGACTTCGTCAGCTAGGCACATTGTGCCGTCCGCGAGATCCAGGCGGATCCCAGCTGGGATCATGAAGTCCATGCCCAAGATCACGTCTTGGCCCGACAAGGGGCCAACCCAGACGTCGAAGAAGTACACAAGATACCCAGCTAGTGTGACCTTGATGGTGGTACGTCCCAACGTCGTTTACGCGTTTTCTCCAATTCCCACACACTCTTGTTTCTGACTTTCGTCTATGATACAGCCAACCTTACGAGCAAAGGTGGTGTCCACAATTGAGACTTCTGCGCCAGAGTCCAAGAGCATGGTCGTCTTCGAGTTGTTGATCTTCCCGGTGATCTTCGCCTGCTTGAACCACTTGCCGGGCGAGTAGTACTTCCAGTACCCTCGCGATTCCCCGGGTCGGAGCTCCCACCCAATGTCTGGCGGGGGTCTCGTCAGCGAGTTCACGGTCTTGAGTTCGCCGGGCTCTGTATCCGGGGCATGATCTCTCCAGTATCCACGGGTCTTTCCATCAGCCAAGTCCAGTTCCATCACAACATCCGATCGCGCATATTCATCTCTTCGCAAGCTCGCGATCGTCGCGGTACGTTTCTCATGAATTCCACGTGTATTGTTGATAGGTTCCTTCAGGGAACTGACCTTCGACTGTGCTTGCCTGTCAACGTATGCAAATATGCAGAACTTAGAACGCTCGGCTCGTACCAGATTCCAACCTGGCGAGCGTCCTAGTTTAACATCTTCTCAGCCTTCGAGGGGAACATCCCGGCATGGCGCGTGGGATCGTACCACTGAGGGATCAAGTTATAGAACTCCCCCATCGGGCACTCTCCGGCTTCATGCACCTCGCTGCACGCTCGACAGACGTACAGGCAGTGATCACCAGGGTGTCCTCTTCTTCCGCACTTCTGACAAGTCAAACGCTTCCAGCATCCAAGGTCAGTGTGCCGCGTGGACCCGCAGTGGGAGCATCTCTCGACACGATCGTCGTTCCGAGGGCGATGAGGTTGCTCCGGGTTGTTCGCTGGTCTTGAGCGTCACGGCGTGGCTGAGGCTGATCTTCGGACTTGCGCTGATCAGCGACCGCGGCAAGATAGATTTGGGATCTACTTCGTTCGAGGTCTGATCCTCCGGAGTCCGAGTCCGATCCAGAGCTGTCGCTGTCATGGGCCATGTGAATGGCACGAATCGCTCGGGCATGTTTGGTGGACGCTTGTGGAGGTGTTGACGATGATGACTTCTGGCGGTATTTCGAAGTTCCCATGGACGCCTTTCCTTGCCGGGATTTGGCGCGCTGGCGTAGGCGCAATACGTCTGCCAGTGCATCTCCATATCCAAGGCGCAGCAGCGTCAGCTGGTCCGCGAGTTCGCGATCGTCCAAGGTCTCGATGAAGTGTTCCACGTGTTCTCGGAGAGCAGACGGCGGACCCGTCTTGATTGGCAACTTCGCACGGAGTCCTAGCACGGTCAGGCGATGAAGATACTCGAGTGGCGACTCATCAGATCTCTTCCTCGCGTGGTAATATTGTCTCGCGAGAGACACGCCCAGACCGCAGTATTCGGCCCTGAAGCCATCCAGCAGGTCTTTCCACTTGCCACGCGTCGTTCTTCCCAACTGCTGATACCAGTTCCGCGCCGGACCAGTTAGCAAGTTCCCGAAGACGATACACTTCTCGCTATCAGGGGCTTGATCACGGACGAACGCAGACTTCACCTTGCCCAGCCAGCCGCGGGCGCGATCCTCGTCAGTGTCTTTGCCGGAGAACTCCTTCAGCTCGGATATTGCTGACATCCGGACTCGCGGGATCGCAGCAGTGTGTTCGGCAGACGCGGTTGCTTCTGCTGAGGCAACGATTGCTCGGCGGGGCACGTCAATGCTGAAGTCGTCAGGATCATACTCATCCGGGGATGCGTGGATCGACCCCACCGATTCCATGTCGACATCGGACGCCTCACGTGCTCTAGGCTCGCCGCGGTTCCTCTCTTCGGATTGCTCCTTCAGGAAACGTTCCATGGCTGAGTCGAAAAACGACTGCATACGGTCCGGGTTGTAGGCGTTCGTCGACGCTCTGGCTACGGGCACAGGATTAACAGGCATCTTCTCTTCCTTGATCTTCCTCGCCTGGATCATAGCGGCTCCCGATGGACCAAGGGTCATTCTCGTTGGCCCGGTGGGGTTGTCCGATCCGATGTCTGACGACACAGACGCCTTCGCGGGCGCGAAACCGGAGTGCGAGGAAGCAGAGGTCGGGTATTCTTCCGTAGGCCCGAGGCTGGACGATGATGCGGACACGCCTACCAGTGGCTTCAGCAGCTTGAGCAGACGCTTGGCCGATTCCTCAACGGTGGTTATGCTGAGCTCGAACACAGCTTCAGCATCGAAGGCTCCGGCGACGATCCCAGCTTCATCCAGCAGGTTCATCAGACTGGTGATCGCGACCATGAGGTCGGACGCCTTCGCCACGGGTGTTACAGGGCCTTGGAGGTCTCCAATCAGCTTCGGCTTCATCACGATCATCACGGGATCTTCTAGCAGGAACGCGTTGAGCTGCTTCCGGTAGAAGATCTTCTGCCTCTGATCCGGAGTCCAAGGCCTGACGTCTCCACTCTCCTCCTCGTCTGGTGCTCTCAACTTCGGCTTACCAAGCTTCGACGCCGACTTCTTCGCGGAGATGCGAGGTGTAGGGGGAGTGGGTTTGGGTGAAGATCCTTCCGTTTTCACGGTTGGATCTTCATCCGGCGGATCACGATTCGCATCGCGATCCGCAGGGGGCCCCGAAGGGCCCAAGGGAGGAGGGTGAGGCTTCTCTTCGAGATCCATTGCTGGAACTGCCTCCTGTTCCTCGCCAGAGTTCCTCCCAGTGCTCTGGCGGTCGGTGAATCCTTCACTCTTCAGATGCGACGACGGCGATTCACCTTCCGTCGACGCGCCGATTCCTGGCTCAACTTTGATCTTGACATCTTCCTGGTCGGACTCACGGTGATATCCGGAGTCACCAGAAGATCCGGGCACGCGCACCATAGTGGCGTAGTGGCTCGCGAGGAAACTCGGCGCGAGGGGCACTCACACACTTGGGCGTCCGGACTCCCGACTGACGGAGGGGGTACTCCGCTTGCCGTGGGGGGCTCTGAAGACTTGCTCGCCTTGTGTACCCGTCGGGTTGGACGATTACGCTCTTCTTGATGACTCGGAAGAGATGTCGGGCTTGATCTGGGTTGAGTGGGTGTGGACGGCACTTGGGTTTCGGCTTGACGGCTTGTGGCAACTCTTCACTTGCCGTCGGTTAGGGTGTAGATCTCGGGGTAGCGTAGATCCACGGGGGTCCTGGGGTGTGTTCACCAAAGGCCAATAATTCCAATACGATGCTTGACTGCCTCCTTCTGGCAGGGATCTTGAGGGGGTGAGAAGGGAGCGTGGGCGACCTGGGCAAGCTATCCAGGCGTTCTTGCGCTTCTTCTTGTAGATCTCTGCAGTCCTTGGTCGTCAGAGGGGGCCAATATACTTCCCAGCTCTGGAATAGGTAGGACGCTTGATATATAAGAAGAACTCCCTCTCTTGTTGAGTGTTAACTCTCTTGTTCACTTCTTCCCTAGAAAGCAAATCCAACACTGATATGCAATTCCCTAAACCTCTGCCCCAAGCCTCGACGCCTCTCTGCCACACGTTGCCAAACTGGCTCCACAATCGTACTTATCCTTGACGATGCCTTGATCACACCGCGATCACCACACACCGCGATCACCACAGCATGTACCATGATTATGGTACCTTGATCTTCCCTGGGGATCGCGCTTGGTGTACTCGAATGACTGCACCATTCCCTGGGGATCACCGCGATCTCGACCTTGAGATCACTGCGATCTTCGACCTTGAGATCACCCTGGTGTATCGAAATGATTGTACCGGACCCCGATGATCGCGTTCGACTTGTGATGGAATGATTGGGCTACGATCATGTTCGTGATCCCGTCGGACCGTACCATATAAACGGTACCGTGATTACGGAGACGGTGTACCACCAAGATGGCACAGTGATCCCGAGCCGGTCCTTTCCGTCAAAAAAGATTCCCACTTCACCACATACAACACCCCAGCAAACCTTCCGCTTTCGAAATGTGCGCAGATGAGCTTCAGAAAAGTCAAAACTTCCTATCATTTTAGGTGCTCGATCCACCTTGATCTCTTTAACACGTGGATTTCCAAACCCAGCCAGTGGCAGACCACCAAAATTAAATCCGCCAGTAGTGTAGCCACTATAGCCACCAGCTCCTGGCACAGCTCCACCGCCAAATCCAACTCCTGGAGCAGCCGCAGCCCCACCTGATACATGTCCACCAGTTACAACATCCCGGGTATAGAACCGCTTCCAAGCGACAAAGCTCCACTGCCGGGTATGCCACCAGAACCAGCACCACGCACCGTAGTTCCAGCACTTAGACCAGTCGCAGCACTAATACCACTTACAGCACTGAAAGGAGGTAAACTCATTCCAGAAGTCACAGCCGTCGTAGTAGCTGTCGTTCCAGGCACAGTTGAAGTAGACGACGTTGCTGCTGAAGCTGCACTTGTTGTAGCCATTCTTGCACGTATACTCGGACGTCAATACACAAAGCCTTGGGCTCATAACCTAGCGGCACGCGCGTAGTATTAATCCAAGCTAGTACAGTAGCTACGTGCTCAATAGGAAGACGAAGAGAAGAACGAGCCTTAAGAACTCTGGCGTGTGGTCAAGACGTGTGCCATCTCCCATTAGATTGGTTATTTAATTTGATTGGTTATCTATGTTGAACTCGGAGTTATCTGCACAATTTAATTGATTAGTCCAATTGGTGGCAGTTCTCGCCTAGCGGCTCGCTTTATGGCCGGGGTACCCGGCGTGCCGTACTATATATATATATATATATATATATATATATATATGCTGGTTAGAGTGATGCAAAGTGAGTGTCACATTAATGCTTGTCGGGTCATTCGACGCTAATCGTCCATTCCCTAACGTTACGAACTTGAAGTGAGCATGGCTAAGTTGTTGGTCGTTTGTTGCGAAGACGTTGTGCTACTACTTGTTGTTCAATTGTGTTTTTGGTGTGTCGGACGGTGTTTCCTTGCTTGTGTGGTGACGTTTCGTCGGTGGAGAAGCCATTGGAGCGTTGTCTTGCGGCGTTGCTGAGAGTTTGCGCTTAAGCTTGTTGGCACCAAGTGTTTCAGTAGTCATTGCGTCGCCGTGGTCATCAGTTGTACTGTCCAATAAGTACACAGCAAATGGTTCTGACACTTAAACGGTTTTGCACGAACTATATTTCGCAAGTTGGCGCGATTTTGATCACTGTACCTCCATTCTGCCAGCTTTTTTGCAGACGCTACAAAATGCAAACCTGTGGAAAGTAGTATATACTACCTTTCACAGGTTGAGCTTGGCGCTTTGTTTGCTTGTATGTATGCTTTACTTTCGACACTTCAAGGTTGAAGTTGACTAATTGAGATGCATCCCGGTGCTTCCATCTCGCTAACCTTTTTGCAGGTACAATTTCTCACAGGTCCTGCGTTGTATGTTTGTATGTGGGAAGCAGACTTTTTTCTGCCATGTTACTCTGCAAGCTATGTGTTTTGCGAAATTAACGGTACTTGCGGTTAGGTTTCGACACCCACTGCCAATAAGCCGGGTACCCCGGCCATTTCCTTCAGTCGTACTTAAGTAAATGCCCAAACGCCGAACTAATTAAAAAAACCAGTGACTCAACTTGCCAAAACAGACAATTGTATTTTCTTACGCAACACAGCACTACAGTACACTAGTAGCCACTTCACCTCTTCCTTCCGAGATGCTTCAACGCAGTCTTGACGAAGGATCACAAACATGTTGGAGTTGAAGGATAGACCGATAGACCCTTAGTCCGTTCAGTTTTCCGAGCGAAGTTTACGGTACGCCTTCTGAGAGGCTCCCGCCGCACCACCAGTCCCGGCCTTCGCATCAGCGTTCGCATTCGCTGAGGCACTAGCCGTGGCGCTTGCCGACGCGCCACCCGTGCCGGTGGAAGTCTTCGCACTGTTGACACCGTCGTTGCTCGTCACAGTTACCGATTTGGTCGAGTAGCCATTGCCGTTGCCACCCGTACCGACACTGACATCAGCTCCATCGTGAACTACGGTAGCAGGTGCGCCGACATGGACAGTGTCGACACCGACAGTGGGAGCAGCGCCCACACCAACGCTTGCAACACCGGGAACCCCGACACCCACGCCAACCCCGTTGACACCAACACCCACGCCGTTGACGCCAACCACACCGGGTACGCCGACGCCGACACTGGCAACGCCCGGAACGCCAACACTTACACCAGGGCCACCGATGTAGCCAGGTGCTCCAACTCCGACGCTAGCGATGCCTGGAACGCCGACTCCGACGCCAACGCCGTGGCCGAGCAAGCCGAACGTCTCAGCCACTTGCTTCTCGGCGTGCACTTGGTTCGAGAGAGCCACGGTGGCGATACAGAGCGCGAAGAATGTGTTGTTGAACATTATACTTGGTGATTGGTTGGAGAGTAGACTGGAATGGTAAAGCTTCCGTTCTGTGGAGAAGGCGAGTAGATGAACTCGAGGGGGTAAAATTGAGAATGATCATAGCCTGGCTTACGAATCTGTGGTAAAAATGGATACCTTGTAGTCCTGCACCCTCATAGTCACTAAGTCGTTGCATAACAACATTTATCAACAGCAGTCAAGCGGTTTGTGGCTCTTCGGTACTTCCATCTTATCTCTTTTCTTTGACTTCCATCAATTCCAAACCACCTGGGCTTAGGCTGTCAATTACGGGCACCAGACGCTTTAATATACTAGGTTTTCTATGGCCTAACTTGAAGTTGATTCAATTGTCATAGAGTGTAGGCCCTACCAATCTCTACGTCAAAGTTGGCAATCGTTGGCAAGTTTCTCCACTGACCTGATGATACCGTATCTTTCGATCATATCTACCATACCGGGTTGAGCACTTGTATCTCTCCTTCGTCTGATCACGGATGTATGTAAGCAGAGCACCAGCACTACGTACTGAGGCAAAATGATCATTCTCAATTTTACCCCCTCGAGTTCATCTACTCGCCTTCTCCACAGAACGGAAGCTTTACCATTCCAGTCTACTCTCCAACCAATCACCAAGTATAATGTTCAACAACACATTCTTCGCGCTCTGTATCGCCACCGTGGCTCTCTCGAACCAAGTGCACGCCGAGAAGCAAGTGGCTGAAACGTTCGGCTTGCTCGGCCACGGCGTTGGCGTCGGAGTCGGCGTTCCAGGCATCGCTAGCGTCGGAGTTGGAGCACCTGGCTACATCGGTGGCCCTGGTGTAAGTGTTGGCGTTCCGGGCGTTGCCAGTGTCGGCGTCGGCGTACCCGGTGTGGTTGGCGTGAACGGCGTGGGTGTTGGTGTCAACGGGGTTGGCGTGGGTGTCGGGGTTCCCGGTGTTGCAAGCGTTGGTGTGGGCGCTGCTCCCACTGTCGGTGTCGACACTGTCCATGTCGGCGCACCTGCTACCGTAGTTCACGATGGAGCTGATGTCAGTGTCGGTACGGGTGGCAACGGCAATGGCTACTCGACCAAATCGGTAACTGTGACGAGCAACGACGGTGTCAACAGTGCGAAGACTTCCACCGGCACGGGTGGCGCGTCGGCAAGCGCCACGGCTAGTGCCTCAGCGAATGCGAACGCTGATGCGAAGGCCGGGACTGGTGGTGCGGCGGGAGCCTCTCAGAAGGCGTACCGCAAACTTCGCTCGGAAAACTGAACGGACTAAGGGTCTATCCTTCAACTCCAACATGTTTGTGATCCTTCGTCAAGACGTGGCGTTGAAGCATCTCGGAAGGAAGAGATGAAGCGGCTATTCGTGTACTGTAGTGCTGTGTTGCGTAAGAAAATACAATTGCCAATTTTGGCAAGTTGGGCCACTTGAGTTACTTCGGACATTTATTACTTCGAGCTGGAACTTGTGACTCACTGGGCCGTTTGGTCATTTACTTTGAAGTTGGACTTCAGTATGTCTGCTACACCGTTAGATAACCAATCACATAACAATAGAACCATCAACTACGGGAGTCCGGCAGCACTGCTGCCGGACGCAGCACGCATCTTGGCCATTCTTGAGAGGCCCACCGTGATACCGGACGGCGTCCGGTATCAACGAGCGAGATGGTCGCCCACCGGAACCTTGTTTCATCAGTAAATAAATACATGTATGAGGGGCCGAATGCAGAAAACGCTTAAATTTATTACACTTGCTTTATTTTACTAAGAGAGTCAGCGTTTGGCTCCATGCTAGGGCTCCTCAGGTCATCCTCAGAGTAAGCACTGCCTGCGTTAAAAACAAAGATTTAACAATAGTAGTAAAAATATTGTAGATAGTACTACAGTACTATTAATACTAAAAAGCAACGAGTGAATCAATCAAAAGTCTACATGTACTTCAAAAGCAAATGCAACAGCGGCTACCTTTTCACCACTTCCAAATTCAGCTTCACTCGATAGCTAGGTACACGTCTTTCTTCGACGTCACCACTTATCTCTTCAGGTGGCTCACGTACTTGAATGTCAAGTAGATAGCGAGTTGCAGCACAACCCAGATCACGAGCAGTCCAGCCATGAAGTTGTACTTGCTGTCCGGACGGAAGTCGTAGATGTCCTCGATGTACTGAGCGACAGTCATCTCCGTCGACGTGTTACCCGAGGTCACCGTGATGATATCCTGCACTTCACCAAACTGCACGCCCACAAGAGCTGCGAGTGAGTAGCTCGACGGCATCAGGTACGTGAACCACTTGTAGCCGGCCTTCATCGCAGTGCGAGGCAGCAGGTAACCCGAGAACAGGTTGAACAGACACGAGAGAGCGCCAACAGCGACGTTCGCCACCTTCTCGTTCGGCATCAGAGCGGACATCCACTGACCAACGTACGTACATGCCGACGTGTACAGGTAGAAGATGAACATGAAGAAGAAGAAGTCGCCAACGTTGTCACTCCAGCCCACCAGCCAGTACTCGATGGTCACGAACAGGATGATCACCACGATCAGGTACGGGACTTCGGCGAACCACAGCGACAGACTGTACGGCAGCGGGCCGTAGTAGTTCGACATTCGCTCGCGATAGAACACGGCACGCTCGGCGCACGTGACCTCCAGCACCGTCATGAGATTGATCACACCGATGAAGTCCATACTGTTGTAGATGAGACCGATGTGCGAGTTGATACGCTTGACGCTGTCAGCAGAGAGTTGGTAGAACGTCGTACCGAAGATGATACCGAAGAGCGGGAAGAGGAACATGCGCATGGAGTTGTACTGCGGGTTGCGCCAGTACGTGAGCTGCTGCTTCGTCGTGAGTTCCTTGAGCTGGTTCCAGAAGCCCGTCGCGATCGGATCGTAGTTCAGGGTCGAGTGGCGGATGAAGTCATCAGAAACCTCAGCCAGTAGTAGAGTACGCTCACGGTTCGACTTGTACAGCTCGCTGTTCTTGTACTCCACCGAGTAGTCCTTGACATCACGGCCGATACCGGCACCGATCACTTCAAGCATGTACGTGGCCGGGTTGTACTGAGGGCGGATTTCCATCGTGCCAGGGATAGAGGCGAAGTACTCAAGCATCTTTACAGAGTCGACACCAAGGTCACCGAAGTACGCCGTGTAGCCACCCCTCTGGAGAAGAAGTAGACCGTCGAACAGTTCAAAGATCGAGATACTAGGCTGGTGGATGGTACACAGCACCGTACGGCCCGTGCGAGCGATCGACTGCACACCACGCATCACAATAAGAGCGGAACGAGCATCCAGACCACTGGTAGGCTCATCCAGGAACAAAATACTTGGGTTTGACACCACTTCCACGCCGATCGTCACGCGCTTCTTCTGCTCCACCGACAAACTGCCAACCATTTCACCAGAAATTGACGACAGCTCCAGCAGATCAAGGGTTTCGTGCACAAGGTTCATGCGCTGCTCCTCCGTGAAATTAGGAGGCAGACGCAGGTTGGCCGAGAAGACAAGCGCCTCGTAGATCGAAGCAGCTTCCGAGTGGATGTCCATCTGCTCGCAGTAAGCGGTGATACGACTGAAGTTGGCCGGGTCCTTAGGCTCGCCGTTCACAATAATGTCACCGACGATGCGGCCACCCGTCTTACGACCGGCAATCACATCCATCAGCGTCGTCTTACCGGCGCCAGTGGCTCCCATGAGCGCCACCATACGCCCGGGCTCGAAGTGCGCCGTGATGCCACGCAGAAGCTGCTTCTCCTCACCTGACGGCAGCGTCACAAAGTACTCGAGGTCCTTGATGCACAAGTTCGACGGAGTGAACGGCAGACCACCACCCTTACCAGCAGGTGCGCCATCGACAGCTCCAGGAGTGTTAACCTCAACGTACACGTTGTCTTCTTCGTCGGCTTTGTCGGTTAAAGCCTTGACACTCACGCCCTTGTACTTTTCGTAACGGATGTAGTGCAGCGCAAGGCCGTTGAGCGTCGTGAACACGAAGTAGTAGGCAACCAGGACGATAATGCCGAACCAGATGTACTCAGTGCCCTCCTTGATAGAAAAGCTGTCAAGTTGAGACCTGCTCTCCGCATCCGAGTATCGGTCGCTCGAGAACTCCGACAACATGTTGGAGCGCAGCGCCCACGAGATCGGAGAGAACCAGTACATCCAGATCCAGTAGTCCGGGATCAGGTCCGCCAGGATAATGTTACCGGAGAACAACAGGAAAAAGCTCACTGAGATCGACGCCAGTGCCTGGCCCACTGTGATGCTCGGAGACAGCGCACTGAGCATCGTCATGTAGGCACTAATGGCGTGCTGGAAAGCGAGCAGAACCAGGTAGAACACGATGTACTTCTCGAACGTCCTTGTAAGCCCACTCATGAAGTAGAAGAGCGTTCCCAAGACAAAGGAGACTGCCACGTTCACTGGGATCTGCACCACACTCTCTGCAATCGCATACGACGTCGTTCGGAAGAAGTTGCGTGGGCGCTGCTTGTAGAAGACCTTGCGCAACTGGAACGAGATGGTAATCTGCTGCCACGCCTGACGCTGGAACAGCGCGATACTGAAGAAAATCATACGCAAGTAGTACGTTGAGCTCACGTCGAAGTAGATCATTCCCATGACCAGACCGATCACAAGAGCTTCGATCAATTTACCCCATAGAAGAGGAGGGTCACGAAGCCAAATGAGTTTCTGACGGTTGAGCAGCAGCATCGTACTGGGGACGAACGCCAGGCCGAACTCGGATTTCTCCTTGGAACGAGCGAGATTCGCCACACTCTTGGCCTTCTTGAAGTCTTCGGGGCTCTCGAACTGGTGCTCATTGAATCCCTTACTGATGGCTTCGTGTGTCTTGCGGTAGATGGAGGACTGGGTAAACAGGTTGTTGAAGTCCTCCGAAGCCACAGGCAGGTCCTTGGTAGGTACGTTACCGTTAGAATACCGGTGGCCACGACCAGAAGTGACTTCGATCAGGAAATCCGCAGGGTCAACACGAGGAGGGCACGTAAAGCCGAGACCCTGGAAGTAGTCCAGGATTTCGGTACGTGGGCCGTGATAGACCATGTGACCTTCATTAACCATGAGAATGTCGTCGAACATCTCCACCACCTCGGGCGTCGGCTGCAGTAGAGCGACAATGACGGAACCGCCAAGAGTCTTACACCACGTACGCATCGACTTGACAATGTCGAAAGTAGCGGCACTGTCCAGACCAGTGGAGATTTCGTCACACAGGAACAGACTCTGCCCTCCCACCAACACTTCACCCACCGTCACACGCTTGCGCTCACCACCACTCACACCACGCAGCAACGCATCACCGACAACCGTGTCGGCACAGTTCTCCAGACCCAAAATCTGCAGGAACAGCTCCGTCCGCAACGCCGCGATGTCGCGCATCTCGTCCGGCTGGTCCTCCGGACGGCCGTTCACGCACATGTCGGCGAACTTGAACGTCTCGCGGACGGTCAACGTCGGGATGTGGTTGTCCGACTGGTCCACGAGACCAACGAGCTTGATGAGGTCGATCTCGTCGCCTCTCAGTCCAGAATAAAGGATCTCTCCTCCGATCTCCGTCTTGGCGTTGTCCTGCAACTTACCAGCCAGCGCCTTGAGGAACGTCGACTTGCCGGCACCGGGGTTAGCCAGGATCAGCGTCATGGAGCCCGGCTTGATGATACCGCTCATCGGGTGCAGCGCGTGTTTGGTCTTCATTGGCACCTTCTCCCAAGGGGTAAAGACCTTTGCCAAGTTGGAGCCGACGGTAGCGTGGGCACCCACCTTGGCAGGCACCTGCACCGAGAATGACAGGTTTTCGAAGCGGACTTCCGGGGTGGGGAGCTGCAAGTTAATCTTGCGAGAAAGGTGGTCGTACTTCTTGTAGAAGCGTTCGAGGCCTCCGTTCAGCATCGTGTCAAGGTCATCAGCACGAAGAGTACTGTACCGACTGGCCATCGTGTCGCGGCTGTGCGAGTAGGGGTCCTGCAGACTGCGGAAGTTGAGCGAACGGTAGACCTCCGGCACCTGTTCGCCATTGTCATTGGCCTCAGGCTGCAGGAGACTGGCCGTGGCCTCGTTTTTCTTGTCCTCCGTGGCCATGGCGTCTTGGTCAGGACTGGGGCTCTTCGATTCGGAAGGAAGGCGGAAGCGGGCTTGGCGTCCTTCGAGGCAAATTGAAGAGTGGCGGTGGGGACTGGTGGGTCGGGAGCACTGAAGGATGGAGAAGCTATGGGGAGCGGAGACCATGAGCTGCTCGGGAAGAGGCAGATTGATAGGCCTGTACGTGGCAGGGCTAGGGGCTCTACACGATCTAACGACGTCGAAGTGTCATACGTGCAGCACCGGGGCGGTTAAAGATGTAGGGTCTATGTATGTAAGAGGTTAACTTGGTACGTGGTACCTTTACCAGTTCATTTTGGTGACAGAGAATGGCCAATAAAGTACTGAAACCGCTTCTGGAAGGGTCGCGACTCCTGGATATCATTTCGAGCAGGGCATCGATCACCTACATAAGTAGCTGGCAACCGCGCCATCGAGCTACGTTGAGACACACACAAGCCGAATGAGGGTCAAAGTTTCGATTGCGTTCGTAGGGAGAGAGCCGCCAGCTGGGCGAGAGGGCAGAAACAATGCGTTGGGGCTTGTTCCGTCCCCGTTATAGGTGGCTTCAACGTACACTACAGTACACAAGATCAGCAAATCGGAGCGCAGCTAGTGTTGGCGTGGCTGGTCGCTCAGGCTCCGGTTTACCCAGTGTTTTGCCTTCCCCGGTAATGTCGTCTTTAATAGCAGTACTTACAGCACGTACCGGTGGCTTTTAAGGCAGTAGCGTTCATGTCTTGTGTGAGCCGTTGATTTTCCCCAAAATGATTTGTGGGAGTTTATCCAAATATCTTATTTTGGGTGACGGGAAAGCATCTGATTGGGAGAAAAGGGATTATACCAGAAACAGGGCGCTCTAAGATTCGATCGGGCACCCCGCATGCGAAATTTTAGGCTCCGGCTTGAATCGGCTTACAATTGCGAACAAAATGGGAGGTTGCCAACTCCATATGCCCCGAGCATAGGCATTGTTCACCACTGTGATGCTTGGCTTGTCGGCCTCGTTTGGCGCTGCCGGCGTCGCGTGAAAGCAGGCTGTTTCCACTCAGCCCCGGCGGTTGGTCAGGAGAGCCACTGTGTAAAGCTCCATACGTATTTAAGTATAGGATATTTTCTGAAGTTGGTGGCGCAAGCGAATGGTGACCTGCAAGCTTAGTGCTCGTCACCTTGCAAGGTGTGCATCTGCCCAGCAAGTCCCTTTGACCCGCTCTATGCGGTACAGTACTCCCGTTATGTACATGTTCATGTTCAATATATTTTTTCCTTTTTGCTTTGCTTACCTTCTCTATTCAATACCCTTTGGAATACATTCAAATACAATGGCAAAACTCAGTAACCATTTCAATCAAAAAGCGTCTCTGATATCAAATCACTTTGAAAGTCCCTGTGTACTGTGTGGTAATACATGCATTAATACACGTACTCTTCAACGCCTCGATTCGTAGTCGTTCCACTGGAACTTGCACTGGAAGTTCCAGAGCAGACTCTGAGCTTCTAGGCGTCTCGATCGTACGCTATCTTCAATCAGTCGTGTAACAAACACGACTCGTGTTGCCCACATAGACCTATCCGTCTCCGTGCCGCATTACGTGCACGTACGACTTGCATATGGAAGCAAGTTTGGACCGTAGCAAAGTATTAGAAAAAACAAAGCTAAAATGCGCGGTGCGGAACCTGCAGCAATAAAGTTCACAGTGTGCTAGGCCAAACGCCGTTCTGGCGTTCGGCAAACGCCAGAACGACAGCCGCACTAGCAGCTGCGAGTGCCAGTTTGTTGTTTCTCCTTGCTTTTGCCCATCCTGGTCACTTGATTAAAATGTTCAACATTATTAATTGTTGTTTGTCGGCGGGCAAAGTAAAGCTGATCCGCACTGCATATATGTACAAGTGCATGTAATCTTTAGTAAAGATTGTAAAGATTCTTTACTCTCACTCCATACACCTACAGAGTCTGTAACAGACCGAGCGGACGAAGAGGTTCCCTTGAACTTCAGCCTGGACCTCGTTATGAGCAACGCGGCACCTTTCCCGCTCAGCCTGACAAACTCCATGCACCGCGTATATTAGATAAACTGGCAAGTTGCTCTCAAAGTTAGAGATTAGAGCTGTCGACGTCGACGGGCCGGGACGTCTTTTAGGACACTCGACTACCGACGTCTGCTCGGTGCCAGTCGACGTCGAGTTGACATCCCGCTGACATCCCTCTCTGTAGCTAGTGATGATTGGTTAAAAATGCATTTGGCAACCCAATGGGCGCACAATGCCTCATTACCTCATTGAAGATGGCAGCTTCAAGCCCAGATCCCTTCGCTGGAGGGGCTTCACTGTCTAAGCCGCCGTGAACCGTGCTGGTGCGTTAAACTCTGACACAATGGACAGCGAACCTGATGGCGATGACAGCTTCTTCGCGTCTCCTCCACCAAGGCACAGAGCGATTTCGCAGCCACCGAGTCGACAGAGAGCACAATCAACACAAAAAAAGCGAGCACCAGCTCCTATACGACCTAAATCAACCCCCAAGAAATCAAGACGCAGGCTCAGTTCTCCTTCTCCTGTGGCGACCAGGCCCGTCCAAGTGGAGACTACGCGGCCTACAATAAGCTGCCAGACATACGACACTGCCAGTATCCGATCATGCCCTGCAGGAAGGACGTTTGTCGTTCCAAAACGATCCCAGCGAGTAAAGGCATTTTGGCAGTTTATTGTGTGTGTCGCCCACGATGAACATGCAAGTGTCCCAAGAGACCAGCTAACGCGTGATCATGCTAAATGTTTCTATTGCCTACTCTGTAGAATGGTATTGCCGATTCGAAAGGGAAAGAGTATTGTCGCCCCGCACATGAAAAACATTCATCCCGATGAATTACGTGCTTTTCAAGAAAATGAGAAACTTCAAAAGGAAAAGGAAGCCTCTCGTAAGCTGACCAACGTATTCGCGGAGTCTGGTGCGTCTGAACAGAGCGTCTTCAATGCTATCGTAGCACAATGGGTTGGTACTTCTCTTCGACCAATGAGCATCGTTGAGGATCAGGGGCTAATAGAGGTCGTACGGTTTGCAAATAATGCGAAGACTCAGCTATCACTCCCTTCTCGCCAAACCGTTGCTGAATCCGTTCACTCAAAGGCCAGTCAATATCGCTTATCGCTTCGCCTCCGTCTAGCGGATGACAAGGAATGTTATTATTTTTCTCTTTCGTCGGACATTTGGACCTCCATGAAACGCGAGAGCTTCATCAGTCTTACGCTTCACTACGTCGACGCCAGTTTTGACATGCATTCCTGGACTCTTGAAGTTACCGAAATTCCAGGAAAACACGACGGCGATGCCATTGCTGGTGTTCTGGTTAGTTGCTTCTCGTGGTGGCGTCTTGATCCGGAACGATGCGTGATTTTTTTACGAGATGGAGCGACAAATATGATTAAGGCGTGTGTTACGCTAGGCTTACGACACATGTCCTGCTCAGCTCACTCGCTACATCTGGTCGTTGGTGGGGCTCTTTTGATAAAAAGTAAAGAACGAACCAGCATCGCTACTGAAAACAATGCTGGGCCTGGCTCCAATGTTCAAATAACTGGACAAGGTGGTGGCCAGTCTCGGATACTTGGAGGGGCCGACGGTGTACCAGCTTTTGTGGATTCAAGTGGCGGTGAGGCCTTAGGTGAAAGGCTGCGGCGATCATGGTGGATGGACGATCAATTGGAGGAGCTGGAGCGACCTGAAAATGTTTCAGACATTGACTCTCAGAGTGAGCCATTTGAGTCGATTAATGATGCTGATATCGATGACCTTTGCAATTCCGTGGCTACATTTGTCAGTACAGTCGAAGCCACTTCTTCGTTCGAAATGAGTTCAAATGACATGGAGTCTGTGCGCGAGATTGTCCTTGAATTTCGTAAGCTGTCGACGTACTTTCATCACTCTCAAAAGGGATCAAATCGGCTGGTAAAGCTACAGTCCGATAAAAAGAATCCACTTGAGGTTATGAATGACTGCCCAACCAGATGGAATAGTACGTTTACAATGCTCCAACGGTTTGTTGAACTACATGGTGCACTACAGAAGTTTTTCACTTATCTGGAAACTCCCGCTGGGAAGAAGGAGTTTGACGACCGATCTACGAAGAAATTGAAACTTCCAACATCAGAAGAGTGGCTCACGATTCAATGCCTCGTTGTTCTTCTCGCTCCGTTCAGTGTTGCTTCCGACCAACTTGGTGCTGAGTCTTATCCTACGTTAGTGTCCCTGTATTTTGTCATTTCATCCCTGAAGACGGTTCTTCGGAATGACAACATGTTCGACGAACTTATCAAAACGGTGCAGACAGAATCGTATGCGTATCAAGTGCAGATGAAGATGCAGTCAGTGCGAAGGAGCTTTCTCACACTGATGGAACAACGATTTGACTACACCACCGAGGACGAGATCCTTTGGATTTCGTTACTAAATCCTTATACGACAAACTCAAGTCTTTACTCAGCATATCAGCGAGACAGAGCTGAAGCACGTCTACTAGACGAGATGCTGAACGTGAAGCGGTCAGCCGTTGGTACACCATGCCAACCCCAAGTGCCACCTTTTCAAAGTCCCGAGAAGATAATAAACGATCCAAAGGAGAAGGCTCGTCGCGAAATGCAAGAACTTGTGTACAAACCCAGGATGAACTCGGAGGTGCCGGCAATGAGCGACGAAGTCTTGAAGAGATCGTGCCGCCAGGAGCTCGAGAGGTACATGTACATCTCAAGTGCCGCAGGGCTGGGCGAGAGCGACCAGAGTCCGCCATCTCCACTTACTTGGTGGAAAACGAATCACTTGGACTTTCCCATTCTTGCCCCACTTGCGCGGAAATGGCTGGGTTGTGTTGCGTCTTCAGTCCCATCAGAGCGAGCGTTCTCCACTGCCGGCAATACCATCACTAAGAGACGAAGCGCACTTAAGCCAGCCACAGTCCGCGATATTATTTTCATGGCTCAAAACGCGACGGGCACTTGAAGCGTCTGATTCTACGAATGCGAAGATCAGGAGACGGCTTTTCATTTAGCAAATTACATTAATGAAGTTTACATACCTTTGATCAAAACGAGCTTTCAACTACAGCAATGGGAACACGCTCGTCATCGCAATGCCTGTTATAGGTTTAGTCGGCGGCGACGTAGTGTCATCGGAGTTTCTGTGACTGATGCAAGAGTAGAAACAATATGGCATCAGTTGGTGGCGACGCCTTCAGTTGGAGGCGATACCGAATAGAAGAACTTAGCGGCGTGACCGCCCGATCAACGAACTTCCGCACGGTACTCAGCTTCGTGTACGACTAGACCGTGATACATTCGGCGGCAGGTCCAGCTCGCTGTACTCTTTGCTGTGTTGGGTCCGCAAATGCAACCGGGTGATTAGATAGAGGGCGACACGGAAGTCCCGTCGACACTGGACACGTAGCCATTGCTGACTGTAACAGCTCACTTAGGCTAAGCTTGGGCACTAAATGTTGTTATCCCACAAATCGCATCTCATCTGGAACAGACGAAGATACAGCCGTTAGCGAGGGTGCTGGGAGCGCTGCGGTAGTCCGCGCCGTTGTAGTGTACGCTATTCTCCAACATGAGGCACGTCAGAGACGCCTGAAGAGTGCCAGAAACGACGTCGATGCTTGTCTTTAGTGGCGGTCTCGTGTACTGAGTACACTGCTCGTCAACCGGAGGATTTGAGTTGTCTTTAATTCGAAAAAGTGACAAGATAGTGGATGTCGTCAGGGTGTCAGGTCGATGTCCCACGACGACTGTTGGACGTCGAGACGTCGACTGGGCCGACACCGAGACGTCGACAGCTCTATTAGAGATCAGCGTCGATCTCCGACGATCCACTGTGGATTCCACAGTCCGGACGTACATGTACCTATTGCCCTGGTCTCGTTGGCACGTTAACTAACGGACCATTTCTGTTTGCCAGCCAAGATACCACAACAGCTTTGCTCTGCTCGTTTGAGGGCAATGGGAAGCTGCTAGAGCAACAAGTTGTTGAACAAGTTGTTCAGAACAACGCACTGCACACCAAGCTTGCCGCGAATTGAGACTCAATAGGGCTTTTCTGCGCGCCATGCTTCTACAGCCGGTAGAGCCTGTAGTTACCGACAATAGACTAGGTACCGTAGACTACAGGTAGGCTCAGGAGTCCTGAAGCTCATGGCTGCCGTCTTGGGGGTAATATGCATGCATTATAGTCACTGAGGTCATGGTGCAAGTTGCAAGGAGTCGCACTACCCGGGGCGGATGTTCAGTAGGTGAAGACCTTAACCTCACACGGCAACCTCATTTGGACTATGATCGCAGTGACATCGGACCGTGGCAAACGCTGCACCAACGACACAACGAATTAGCACAGGGGGGAACGCTGCACCCAGAGTGGATCCCATTTAGGCAAGGGGCAAACATATTATACATGTAGAGAAGATGCCCTTCTAACACTGCGTCAACTTGACAGGCTTTTGTCGATGTTGAAAAAAATGATGAAAAGGGTTTTAGAGATCAGTTTCCAGGAAACCGTTGATTGCCGTTTGTATGAACAGAAGAGTCTTCTGAAGACCGAGGTGCTGCTTGTCGACAAGGGATCAGTTTAACACTGTTTGCTGCTCGCGGGTGTATGCATGGTTGACAAAGTGAAGACGGTGGGCCTCCTGGCCTGAAAGCGCACTACAATAGGGATGGCACTTTTCGTTTAGTGTGCCGTTCGTCGGTGAAGAGTTGACAAAGTTTAAGATTGACGATTTCCTGCCAATGCCTGATGATGGTACTGACGAAATGATGGAGAGGTACGAGTTGGTGGCCGATGAAGTGGGACCAGAGTTTCTTGCCGCGAGATGCACAGCAATTTGTGCATTGTGTTCGCGGATATTTATACGGAGTAGATCATTTTCAATCCTGGAATTTTATAGTGAACGGAATTCCATTGATACGACACTTGTCAAGTTTATACATCTATCTGCGCGCCGGTCTTGTTGCTATGGCTACGAGCAGCAGCGTTATACAGTGCCCATGAACGGGTGAGGCCGTCGTCCATTGTGGCTTGTTGGAGCTTGGGCAACGCGTCAGCCTGGTCCACCACCGCCTCGTTCACCAACAGCAACGAAAGCCACGCATTGGTCGTGTTGGCCTCCGTGACGATGGCCTCCTTGGACAAGATGTCGTCCCATTCCTGTTGGATGAACTTGGCGGTGCGTACCATCGCATTGATAGGCGACACGGGGATCATCTGGATGCCGTGGATCGCGTACTTTTCGGCACTGAACCACGTTGCGTACGCAGCCTTATTGTCGAAGAAGATGCCGGTCACGTGGTTGGGCACGAACTCCTTGGGGTGGATCGTGTTGTCTGACGTCATAAGGAAGTACGTGCGGATGGCGCGTGCGTTGAGGCGCAGCATGAGGCTCCCTAGATCCTCCACCGCCTTGTTGTTGGACACTTGGCCCCATAGTTTCATGCCATAGTAGAAGTTGACATCCTCAGAAGTACTCTCTTCGTCCTTCCCGTCGGCCATGGGGGTCACACCATGCGAGTACGAGTGACCAAGGTAGAAGGAAAAGTGGCGGAACTTGGGGAAGAAAGTGTCTTCAGAGCTCGGGTTCGCCACGTCACGTAGCATCATCCAGATCATGGCATCCAGCTCTTTCATGCGCTTCCACTTGGGGTGCAGACTCTTCAGCATAGCAGAAGCTGTGACCCAGTAACCGTAATGATAATGGTGGTCGTTGTAGACGGAGTTTCCGAAGTCGGCGTTCACATCCTTGACCGTGAAGCTCTGACTGCTGACGATACCGCCGTACGATGTCTCATAGTTGAGAGGTGGGTCGAGCGTGTTGTCCAGGAACGGCACCAGTAGCTTCTCTAGTTTCGTCAGACACGTCTTCAGTAGCTGCTTGTTCTTGCCTACGATAGACGCGTCTGCGGCTAGAAGGCACAAAGAAGCATACTTCTGGTACTGCTTTCCGTTAAAGTACCAGCTCGTCTTGTTGAGTCCCCACTCGTCCGCGATATCGGCCTGGAGGGTCTTGAGAAGACCTAATTTCGAGATCATTTGTGGTGAAGGCTTCTTTGCTGGGTAGAAATCCACTTCGAGATCATCTTCAGGCTCAGAGAGGACCCACTCGCCCGTTTTGGTCACTTGACCAACCATTTTCCCCCTTGTAGTAGAGTGCAGAACGATTGCCTTGGGGTCTTTAGTGGTAATAGCGCCCTTGAGTGCTAAAAGGTGGTGCGGCAGCGCGAAGTGCAGTAGCCCGTGCGTTTTGCAGCTCGAACCGACCGTCTCCCACTTGAGTGAGTACTCCGTACGGGAGTCAACGGAGACGTTGCCGCCTCGAACATGACACGTTCTGTACTTGTCATACACGTCGGTGTGTTTAGGCGAGGGCAAGATGGCAATACTGACCGTGCCACTGAAGAGCTCACTCGAGACCAGCGCTTTTCCAGACTCGTCCAACGCAAAAGTGCCGTTCTTACCGGTGTAGACGACCCACGTCTGGTTGCCCCCGAGTTCGACGATGTACTTGCCTGGAACCGACTTGTCCACGATCTCCATCGTGTACTCCGACTCAATACGGGCCGTGAGACGGTCGTACGTTGCAGTGATGAACGCCATCCCGTGCACGAGAGCAGAGTCCATGCACTGGTTTTTGTTCTCGAGACAAGCACGGACGTTGATGCCGAAGTCGCTGATGGAGTAAATTTCATAGATCGGCTTGGCTTCACCGGCGAACTCCGTCGCGGACAGTGTCATGTCGTTAACGAAGTCATGCAGGTAGAACTCCGCAACACCATCGGTGAGAGGCGACAACTGGCGGTAGTTGTACGAGTAACAGGCCTGAATGCCGTATGGAGCCTCCTTGGGTAGCTTGAGACCGTACGGATTCGACCAACCCGGGTTGGCCTTCGTGTTCATCTCCTCTGCGGTAGTGTGGATGAGGTTCCCCCACCACTTGTTCGTTGGAAGGGGTTTCCCCAGTAAACCTTCAGCCACGTTGATGATAGGCGCCATCTCGCCCAGTGCCGCGCGAGGGAACAGGGTCTTGGACGGTTCTTCGGTTTGCGAACGGAGAGAGAAGACCGCCATCTGAACCAGCTGAAGGCGTTGCTGGGGTCTCAGCAGACCCGGACGTAGAGAAAGCATCAGTAGAACACAGACGACGCGTCTCCCGACGAAGCGGAAGAAATGCAGGGCGACTTAGAGGAGCTTATGACTTGGAGCAGCTCATGGCACGACTCGCAGAGGAAGCGAGGGGTGGGGATTGATGCCACGAGTGCTGCTGTTGAAGGCGCCGCAGAGTTTGTACGCGAGCTATCAGTTCTGGAACGAGGTGACTCGAAATCGACGCACATCCGGCCAACATATTCGCAATACTAGGAGAAGAAGGAAGCAGGACCAAGGTTGCAGCTTTGTGATGTATTGTGGAGAGCTGAGGCTATGCTAAATGGTGCAAAATGGAGTGCAGAACGTCAGCAACAAACTTATGAGACCGCAGAATCCTATCCGTTGCCGAAAGATCGGGACTTGAAGGTAAACTTGAAGAGGAAGGAATTTCTACGGCATAAGAGCTAACTAAATTCGGGAGAGTCCCTCACTGGTTTTCTAGCCGCTGCGAGGACGTTTTGAGCCTGCAGGTCTCATTCTTCGATTGTTGTCTAAGCCTGCGAAGCGCTCAAGAAAACCAGAATCAGCCTCTGTCAGTGGCATTCGAGTTCCAACATGCATTTCCAGACAGCGACAAGGTGAAGAGCCAAGCTGGTACGTAACTTACGCTGGACATCTGCTGCTTGGAGGACATCTCTGACCCAAGTGTTGTTGTTGTGGACATAGGAAACAGTGGGGGAGGGTTTTCCTGTAAACCGCACACACACACCCGGCTATTGTCATCTGGATGCCAAACTTTGCCTACAAATGACAATTGCTGCGATTCCTTGTACTGAACGAGGCAAGATTGCTCTGGAAAGGTGATTTCAGCCCCCTGCTTCCTTCTGGACAAGGTTACAAACTTCAGTGCGACGCTATCCAGCATTCCCAGCTATAATCAACCGAAGGTCCTTATTGGAAAGGACTGCTATCGACTTGTTCCCGTCCAAGTCCGAGACCAAGTTCACGATTACAACCTCGTTCGTAAAGAAGACCACCGGTTCCTTGTACTCCTGCTGCTCAATACTGCAACATGATGCTGCTTCCCCCGCGAACATTAACGAGTTTGCTGCCGCCAAGTTCTCCGGCCCAATAAAAGGTCAAAGCTTTGGCTTGCACCACAAGTTCTTCGTAGCCAAAAAAGGCTGGGGGAATTCCTTCCAGTGGAATCTTAACCAACCTATCGTCCGGCTTCAGCTCCAGTTCACAAGCCCAATGACGACTTCTACTTCAAGGCTTGTCACTATCTTACGGCTATGGAGTCTACTCCGTTTGGAACAAACCAACCGATCGCACAATCGCCGCCGTCGCCGGTTTACGAGCTTTTCTCTGGCGCTGCTCAGTGTCATCGATCTCAACGTCCAACACTAATTCGTCTCCGACACCAATTCGTCTCCGCGGCCTACGCTTGGCTGTTAATTGCAAGGAGAGGAGGTCTGTACTGGATCTTTGTGGCACTATCGTCACCTTCCAGGCAAGATCCGCTCGGCTCTGGAAAATACGCTAAAAGTGGCGCCAAGGCTGTCACGAATTCTCGTTCAAACCTCGCCAAAGTTCCGTCAATTTCGCCCGCTACGTGGCATTTGGACTCTCACGTCACTGTATCATTGTTGAGGTGGTTTGGAGCTATTGGGGGTGTTTTGGAGCTATTTTCCCCTTTAGAGAAATCCACAGAGATATCGCCTTTGCTGTGCGGTAGATCTAGTTTCCTGGGGTGGACTGTCGCGTTTGCGTGAATTGGACTCGGACCGACGAAGTGGGCGGTGTGAGGCTCGCCAAAGTGGTGAATACGGTGGCCAGAATATCTTTTTACACTGTGCAATTTTCTCCAGATGGCCGAATTTTCAACTTTCGCGGTAGCAGCGTGAGGACCCACAACCCAGGCGCTGGAAACGTCAAGACCCAGCTTCCAAGGCTCCAGAAGGGTTTTTTAGACCCCCCTAGGGTAACCCTGCAGAACCACCAGGTGACCAGGTGCAAATGAGATTACCGTGAACGGCTGACTTTCTGACCTGGCAGTTGTTTGAGAGATTTCTGGAGCGAAGTTTTCGTCCTCTTGGAAGTTTGACAGTTGTTTCAGTTGTTTGGCGTTGGATAGCGGTTGTTACGTAGTTTTTTGCGACCTCCAGGTATGTGGGGAAGATGCTTTTAGAGATCAAATCGAACTAACGCCACTTTTTAATGCTTGCAGAAAATCTTGGATATTATTGAATGGATAAAATGCTGCTGAATTCTGTTTTGACATGGAAGAAAATTTATACGCAGAGTTACAGGCTCCATGACAAGTCTGTGCCGGAGATTTACATGGATTGGGGTGTTTCTGTGGCTATGCGCTTTTGTTTATAGCAGAATCTGGTACGATCTCGACCACAATTGTTTCTTGTTTTTTTATTCTTTCTAAGGTGAAAGCACTACCAGAACGATTTTTATTTTCTCGGAGACTACGATGGAGGGTTTTGATGGCCAATGTCGGGTTGGCCTTGACCAGATTCAGCAGTCAGGTGTTAAGTGGCCTTCTGGTTTTGATGCCGGAACCAAATTTCACGTGGTCTGGGGAAAATGCCAGCTTGTACTTAGCCTCTATAGAGCGTTTTTAGAAACCATGCGCCGTAGCAGGTGGCAGTACACGAGCTATGAAGAGCAGACGCTGCGTTTGTGAGGCTCGGATCGAGACCAGTTGGCATCTCATTGGACTTTGAACCGTGTGTTCGCTGTGCTGGACGGTCTCCATCGTAGCAAAATACTTCCAGCATTTTATCCTGGCAAATAACGTTGAGCTCTCCCTCAGTTTTGAATTTTGGGTGTGTCCAAGAGCTCTTTACGGAGGAAGAATTCCATTGATACGACACTTGTCAAGTTTATACATCTATCTGCGCGCCGGTCTTCTTGCTATGGCTACGAGCAGCAGCGTTATACAGTGCCCATGAACGGGTGAGGCCGTCGTCCATTGTGGCTTGTTGGAGCTTGGGCAACGCGTCAGCCTGGTCCACCACCGCCTCGTTCACCAACAGCAACGAAAGCCACGCATTGGTCGTGTTGGCCTCCGTGACGATGGCCTCCTTGGACAAGATGTCGTCCCATTCCTGTTGGATGAACTTGGCGGTGCGTACCATCGCATTGATAGGCGACACGGGGATCATCTGGATGCCGTGGATCGCGTACTTTTCGGCACTGAACCACGTTGCGTACGCAGCCTTATTGTCGAAGAAGATGCCGGTCACGTGGTTGGGCACGAACTCCTTGGGGTGGATCGTGTTGTCTGACGTCATAAGGAAGTACGTGCGGATGGCGCGTGCGTTGAGGCGCAGCATGAGGCTCCCTAGATCCTCCACCGCCTTGTTGTTGGACACTTGGCCCCATAGTTTCATGCCATAGTAGAAGTTGACATCCTCAGAAGTACTCTCTTCGTCCTTCCCGTCGGCCATGGGGGTCACACCATGCGAGTACGAGTGACCAAGGTAGAAGGAAAAGTGGCGGAACTTGGGGAAGAAAGTGTCTTCAGAGCTCGGGTTCGCCACGTCACGTAGCATCATCCAGATCATGGCATCCAGCTCTTTCATGCGCTTCCACTTGGGGTGCAGACTCTTCAGCATAGCAGAAGCTGTGACCCAGTAACCGTAATGATAATGGTGGTCGTTGTAGACGGAGTTTCCGAAGTCGGCGTTCACATCCTTGACCGTGAAGCTCTGACTGCTGACGATACCGCCGTACGATGTCTCATAGTTGAGAGGTGGGTCGAGCGTGTTGTCCAGGAACGGCACCAGTAGCTTCTCTAGTTTCGTCAGACACGTCTTCAGTAGCTGCTTGTTCTTGCCTACGATAGACGCGTCTGCGGCTAGAAGGCACAAAGAAGCATACTTCTGGTACTGCTTTCCGTTAAAGTACCAGCTCGTCTTGTTGAGTCCCCACTCGTCCGCGATATCGGCCTGGAGGGTCTTGAGAAGACCTAATTTCGAGATCATTTGTGGTGAAGGCTTCTTTGCTGGGTAGAAATCCACTTCGAGGTCATCTTCAGGCTCAGAGAGGACCCACTCGCCCGTTTTGGTCACTTGACCAACCATTTTCCCCCTTGTAGTAGAGTGCAGAACGATTGCCTTGGGGTCTTTAGTGGTAATGGCGCCCTTGAGTGCTGAAAGGTGGTGCGGCAACGCGAAGTGCAGTAGCCCGTGCGTTTTGCAGCTCGAACCGACCGTCTCCCACTTGAGTGAGTACTCCGTTCGGGAGTTAACGGAGACGTTGCCGCCTCGAACATGACACGTTCTGTACTTGTCATACACGTCGGTGTGTTTAGGCGAGGGCAAGATGGCAATACTGACCGTGCCACTGAAGAGCTCACTCGAGACCAGCGCTTTTCCAGACTCGTCCAACGCAAAAGTGCCGTTCTTACCGGTGTAAACGACCCACGTCTGGTTGCCCCCGAGTTCGACGATGTACTTGCCTGGAACCGACTTGTCCACGATCTCCATCGTGTACTCCGACTCGATACGGGCCGTGAGACGGTCGTACGTTGCAGTGATGAACGCCATCCCGTGCACGAGAGCAGAGTCCATGCACTGGTTTTTGTTCTCGAGACAAGCACGGACGTTGATGCCGAAGTCGCTGATGGAGTAAATTTCATAGATCGGCTTGGCTTCACCGGCGAACTCCGTCGCGGACAGCGTCATGTCGTTAACGAAATCGTGCAGGTAGAACTCCGCAACACCATCGGTGAGAGGCGACAACTGGCGGTAGTTGTACGAGTAACAGGCCTGAATGCCGTATGGAGCCTCCTTGGGTAGCTTGAGACCGTACGGATTCGACCAACCCGGGTTGGCCTTCGTGTTCATCTCCTCTGCGGTAGTGTGGATGAGGTTCCCCCACCACTTGTTCGTTGGAAGGGGTTTCCCCAGTAAACCTTCAGCCACGTTGATGATAGGCGCCATCTCGCCCAGTGCCGCGCGAGGGAACAGGGTCTTGGACGGTTCTTCGGTTTGCGAACGGAGAGAGAAGACCGCCATCTGAACCAGCTGAAGGCGTTGCTGGGGTCTCAGCAGACCCGGACGTAGAGAAAGCATCAGTAGAACACAGACGACGCGTCTCCCGACGAAGCGGAAGAAATGCAGGGCGACTTAGAGGAGCTTATGACTTGGAGCAGCTCATGGCACGACTCGCAGAGGAAGCGAGGGGTGGGGATTGATGCCACGAGTGCTGCTGTTGAAGGCGCCGCAGAGTTTGTACGCGAGCTATCAGTTCTGGAACGAGGTGACTCGAAATCGACGCACATCCGGCCAACATATTCGCAATACTAGGAGAAGAAGGAAGCAGGACCAAGGTTGCAGCTTTGTGATGTATTGTGGAGAGCTGAGGCTATGCTAAATGGTGCAAAATGGAGTGCAGAACGTCAGCAACAAACTTATGAGACCGCAGAATCCTATCCGTTGCCGAAAGATCGGGACTTGAAGGTAAACTTGAAGAGGAAGGAATTTCTACGGCATAAGAGCTAACTAAATTCGGGAGAGTCCCTCACTGGTTTTCTAGCCGCTGCGAGGACGTTTTGAGCCTGCAGGTCTCATTCTTCGATTGTTGTCTAAGCCTGCGAAGCGCTCAAGAAAACCAGAATCAGCCTCTGTCAGTGGCATTCGAGTTCCAACATGCATTTCCAGACAGCGACAAGGTGAAGAGCCAAGCTGGTACGTAACTTACGCTGGACATCTGCTGCTTGGAGGACACCTCTTGACACGAATGCTGTCGTTGTGGACATAGGAAACAGTGGGGGAGGGTTTCCCCGTTAACCGCACACACACATCCGTCTATTGTCATCTGGAAGCCAAACTTTGCCTGCAAATGACAATTGCTGCGATTCCTTGTACTGAACGAGACAAGATTGCTCTGGAAAGGTGATTTCAGCCCCCTGCTTCCTTCTGGACAAGGTTACAAACTTCAGTGCGACGCTATCCAGCATTCCCAGCTATAATCAACCGAAGGTCCTTATTGGAAAGGACTGCTATCGACTTGTTCCCGTCCAAGTCCGAGACCAAGTTCACGATTACAACCTCGTTCGTAAAGAAGACCACCGGTTCCTTGTACTCCTGCTGCTCAATACTGCAACATGATGCTGCTTCCCCCGCGAACATTAACGAGTTTGCTGCCGCCAAGTTCTCCGGCCCAATAAAAGGTCAAAGCTTTGGCTTGCACCACAAGTTCTTCGTAGCCAAAAAAGGCTGGGGGAATTCCTTCCAGTGGAATCTTAACCAACCTATCGTCCGGCTTCAGCTCCAGTTCACAAGCCCAATGACGACTTCTACTTCAAGGCTTGTCACTATCTTACGGCTATGGAGTCTACTCCGTTTGGAACAAACCAACCGATCGCACAATCGCCGCCGTCGCCGGTTTACGAGCTTTTCTCTGGCGCTGCTCAGTGTCATCGATCTCAACGTCCAACACTAATTCGTCTCCGACACCAATTCGTCTCCGCGGCCTACGCTTGGCTGTTAATTGCAAGGAGAGGAGGTCTGTACTGGATCTTTGTGGCACTATCGTCACCTTCCAGGCAAGATCCGCTCGGCTCTGGAAAATACGCTAAAAGTGGCGCCAAGGCTGTCACGAATTCTCGTTCAAACCTCGCCAAAGTTCCGTCAATTTCGCCCGCTACGTGGCATTTGGACTCTCACGTCACTGTATCATTGTTGAGGTGGTTTGGAGCTATTGGGGGTGTTTTGGAGCTATTTTCCCCTTTAGAGAAATCCACAGAGATATCGCCTTTGCTGTGCGGTAGATTTTGTTTCCTGGGGGTGAGACTGTCGCGTTTGCGCGAATTAGACTCGGACCGACAAAGTGAGTGAGGTGTTAGGCTCGCCAAAGTTGAGAATACGGTGGCCAGAGTATCTTTTTACGTTGGGCAAATTTCTCCAGATGGCCGAATTTTCAACTTTCGCGTTAGCAGCGTGAGGACCCAGAACCCAGGCTTTGGAAACGTGAAGACCCACCATTCAAGACTCCAGAAGGGTTTTTTAGACCCCCCTAGGGTAACCCTGCAGAACCACCAGGTGACCAGGTGCAAATGAGATTACCGTGAACGGCTGACTTTCTGACCTGGCAGTTGTTTGAGAGATTTCTGGAGCGAAGTTTTCGTCCTCTTGGAAGTTTGACAGTTGTTTCAGTTGTTTGGCGTTGGATAGCGGTTGTTACGTAGTTTTTTGCGACCTCCAGGTATGTGGGGAAGATGCTTTTAGAGATCAAATCGAACTAACGCCACTTTTTAATGCTTGCAGAAAATCTTGGATATTATTGAATGGATAAAATGCTGCTGAATTCTGTTTTGACATGGAAGAAAATTTATACGCAGAGTTACAGGCTCCATGACAAGTCTGTGCCGGAGATTTACATGGATTGGGGTGTTTCTGTGGCTATGCGCTTTTGTTTATAGCAGAATCTGGTACGATCTCGACCACAATTGTTTCTTGTTTTTTATTCTTTCTAAGGTGAAAGCACTACCAGAACGATTTTTATTTTCTCGGAGACTACGATGGAGGGTTTTGATGGCCAATGTCGGGTTGGCCTTGACCAGATTCAGCAGTCAGGTGTTAAGTGGCCTTCTGGTTTTGATGCCGGAACCAAATTTCACGTGGTCTGGGGAAAATGCCAGCTTGTACTTAGCCTCTATAGAGCGTTTTTAGAAACCATGCGCCGTAGCAGGTGGCAGTACACGAGCTATGAAGAGCAGACGCTGCGTTTGTGAGGCTCGGATCGAGACCAGTTGGCATCTCATTGGACTTTGAACCGTGTGTTCGCTGTGCTGGACGGTCTCCATCGTAGCAAAATACTTCCAGCATTTTATCCTGGCAAATAACGTTGAGCTCTCCCTCAGTTTTGAATTTTGGGTGTGTCCAAGAGCTCTTTACGGAGGAAGAATTCCATTGATACGACACTTGTCAAGTTTATACATCTATCTGCGCGCCGGTCTTCTTGCTATGGCTACGAGCAGCAGCGTTATACAGTGCCCATGAACGGGTGAGGCCGTCGTCCATTGTGGCTTGTTGGAGCTTGGGCAACGCGTCAGCCTGGTCCACCACCGCCTCGTTCACCAACAGCAACGAAAGCCACGCATTGGTCGTGTTGGCCTCCGTGACGATGGCCTCCTTGGACAAGATGTCGTCCCATTCCTGTTGGATGAACTTGGCGGTGCGTACCATCGCATTGATAGGCGACACGGGGATCATCTGGATGCCGTGGATCGCGTACTTTTCGGCACTGAACCACGTTGCGTACGCAGCCTTATTGTCGAAGAAGATGCCGGTCACGTGGTTGGGCACGAACTCCTTGGGGTGGATCGTGTTGTCTGACGTCATAAGGAAGTACGTGCGGATGGCGCGTGCGTTGAGGCGCAGCATGAGGCTCCCTAGATCCTCCACCGCCTTGTTGTTGGACACTTGGCCCCATAGTTTCATGCCATAGTAGAAGTTGACATCCTCAGAAGTACTCTCTTCGTCCTTCCCGTCGGCCATGGGGGTCACACCATGCGAGTACGAGTGACCAAGGTAGAAGGAAAAGTGGCGGAACTTGGGGAAGAAAGTGTCTTCAGAGCTCGGGTTCGCCACGTCACGTAGCATCATCCAGATCATGGCATCCAGCTCTTTCATGCGCTTCCACTTGGGGTGCAGACTCTTCAGCATAGCAGAAGCTGTGACCCAGTAACCGTAATGATAATGGTGGTCGTTGTAGACGGAGTTTCCGAAGTCGGCGTTCACATCCTTGACCGTGAAGCTCTGACTGCTGACGATACCGCCGTACGATGTCTCATAGTTGAGAGGTGGGTCGAGCGTGTTGTCCAGGAACGGCACCAGTAGCTTCTCTAGTTTCGTCAGACACGTCTTCAGTAGCTGCTTGTTCTTGCCTACGATAGACGCGTCTGCGGCTAGAAGGCACAAAGAAGCATACTTCTGGTACTGCTTTCCGTTAAAGTACCAGCTCGTCTTGTTGAGTCCCCACTCGTCCGCGATATCGGCCTGGAGGGTCTTGAGAAGACCTAATTTCGAGATCATTTGTGGTGAAGGCTTCTTTGCTGGGTAGAAATCCACTTCGAGGTCATCTTCAGGCTCAGAGAGGACCCACTCGCCCGTTTTGGTCACTTGACCAACCATTTTCCCCTTGTAGTAGAGTGCAGAACGATTGCCTTGGGGTCTTTAGTGGTAATGGCGCCCTTGAGTGCTGAAAGGTGGTGCGGCAACGCGAAGTGCAGTAGCCCGTGCGTTTTGCAGCTCGAACCGACCGTCTCCCACTTGAGTGAGTACTCCGTTCGGGAGTTAACGGAGACGTTGCCGCCTCGAACATGACACGTTCTGTACTTGTCATACACGTCGGTGTGTTTAGGCGAGGGCAAGATGGCAATACTGACCGTGCCACTGAAGAGCTCACTCGAGACCAGCGCTTTTCCAGACTCGTCCAACGCAAAAGTGCCGTTCTTACCGGTGTAAACGACCCACGTCTGGTTGCCCCCGAGTTCGACGATGTACTTGCCTGGAACCGACTTGTCCACGATCTCCATCGTGTACTCCGACTCAATACGGGCCGTGAGACGGTCGTACGTTGCAGTGATGAACGCCATCCCGTGCACGAGAGCAGAGTCCATGCACTGGTTTTTGTTCTCGAGACAAGCACGGACGTTGATGCCGAAGTCGCTGATGGAGTAAATTTCATAGATCGGCTTGGCTTCACCGGCGAACTCCGTCGCGGACAGCGTCATGTCGTTAACGAAATCGTGCAGGTAGAACTCCGCAACACCATCGGTGAGAGGCGACAACTGGCGGTAGTTGTACGAGTAACAGGCCTGAATGCCGTATGGAGCCTCCTTGGGTAGCTTGAGACCGTACGGATTCGACCAACCCGGGTTGGCCTTCGTGTTCATCTCCTCTGCGGTAGTGTGGATGAGGTTCCCCCACCACTTGTTCGTTGGAAGAGGTTTCCCCAGTAAACCTTCAGCAACGTTGATGATAGGCGCCATCTCGCCCAGTGCCGCGCGAGGGAACAGGGTCTTGGACGGTTCTTCGGTTGCGAACGGAAAGAGAAAACCGCCATCTGAACCAGCTGAAGGCGTTGCTGGGGTCTCAGCAGACCCGGACGTAGAGAAAGCACCAGTAGAACCGGAAGTAGAAGCCGCGCTGGCAGATGCAGAATCGGAAGTAGAACTGGGAGTAGAACCCGACGAAGAAACCTCGCTGGAACCGGAACCGGAAGCCATGCTGGCAGATGCAGAATCGGAACTAGAACTGGGAGTAGAACCCGACGGAGAAACCTCGCTGGCAGGCGTAGAGGGACCGGAAGGGGATTTTGAGGTAGAAGAACCGGAAAACCCCTCATCGGATCCGGAGGTAGAGGAGATTGTGGAATCCGAAGTGGACAAGCTGAAATCGGACCCAGAAGTCGAGAAACCGGTATCGGAGCCCGAAGTAGACGCAGCAGAGCCCGACGAAGACTGGGCGAGCGAGACGCCAATAGACGCTCCGCGTTCTTCCTGCTCCTGTTTGGGAGCATGTACTTTACCTTCAGAGTACAAGTTGTCGTCGTCCAACAGAGAGAGATCAAATGCAGATGCCGACGCTGTGGTCATGACGATCGCCGCTGCGACTCGTACCCATCGTGTTAGTTTCATCTGTGCAGCACTCGAGTTCTTGCTGATCTTGCGCTTGTGGTATTAGAGGCGAATTCGAGAATGACAACCTCCACGCCGCACAACTTGCATCGCTAATCGATGATTAAGGCGATTCCCTTATCGAGACTGGAAGCAGATCCGAAAGACGATCGCAGTGTCGGAAATTTTTGCCCTCGAGTTGTCTTTGTTAGCTCGTTCTGGGTAGTAGGCTCAGTCAACTCGTTAACGTCGTATCCTGCACCTCAACGCTCGGCTCCGATCTGCGTAGCAGCTGGAATCGCCGACCTAATTGTCGATGCAAGTCCCTTGAAACAGGAAGGTCATGTACATGTAGTATACAACGCATTCTAAGTTGAACTTGTCAACACTGTTGAGCAGAAAAACACAGGATCAAGAACCGGGAACTGCTATAGAGTGGAGGTCCGATCTCAGCAAGACTCCTGTTGACACAAATCCAATCATGAAAAACGCTTTGCCTTGACGGGTACAGGACACGATTTGTGCAGCGTTTCCACCTCAAAGTACAATAGCAAGCTGGACCAGAGGAGTAAGTCATGGCAATTAATTGAAAGACCCAATGATGTGAAGTAACATGCCAAGATACGACCGGAGGTATTGCTTGTCAGTAAGCAGCCTGTTGCTGGGGTTGGGTGAGACGTGGTTTGTCGTCTACACAGCCCAGGAGCTTCGTTGATTAGGACATTGCGTGTAAAATTCATCCTGCCGATGCGCACAATCTGGCGATGCTCCAGGTTCCGCAAGTTGGTCTGGTTTCAGCACAATATTTGCAAGCGGATCGATCCAAAATTGTATCTTGCTCATTATCTCGTTTCAAAACTGCAAGCCATTTTCGATCACTTGGAGCGCTCAATCCCTGCTCGATGAGTAAAATACGTGCTTGCGAAGTATATATTCATGCCGCGAAAGCAATACTTCGAAGTAGAAGACAAGAATCGCCCGCAAAATCTAGTCAACTTGTATTTGGCGATGAAAGTTATTTTCCACTGATGGGATAATACAGCTTTTGGCGTTTTTTTTACGTAGTATTCGTTATTCGTCAAGAATTGAAGTTCACATGTACACGGTAATGCTCAATACTGACACAAGATGTTGTCCAACCCCCGTACCTACATGACGTCGTTTATTACCCGTCATGAATGAGAGGTAGTCGTGGTTTACCCATACTGGTTGACCGGCTAGATGCATGTTGTAATGGATTCCGTTCGTCCGTTACGAAGCTCATACGCTCCAAACCGCCACAAAGATTTCTCCTTTCAAGCGTCACACGCGATTCCTACGGCAATGCTCTCGATTCAGGAAGCATACAACACGTTGGGGCTAACACGAGGAGCTTCGGCCCAAGAGGTGAAGAAGGCGTATCGTAAATTGGCTCTGCAGTTCCACCCGGACAAGAACCCAGATCCAGCAGCGACAGCCAAATTCCAGCAGCTCTCGGCTGCGTACAAGCGTGTAGATGACCACTTGAAACGTGATTCGAACGGCGACAATCAAACGTTTGAAGACTTCTTCGGTAGCGATCAATTTGAAGAGGAAGACGTTGATTTCGACGAGTTCGGGGTACCATCTATGGAGGAAATGCTGTTCATGTTTGATATGTTGTTCGGTCCTCCAGCAAAGACGACGAAACATGGCAGCACGCGGAAAAAGCCCAAGAAACATGGAGGAATTCGCGTCGATCTCCGATGCAAAGGTACCAAACACCAAATACCAAAGGGTTCCTCATCATACATTGACCAGGAATTCATCAATATGTTCGCGCATGGCATGTCGTTCGGCGACCTGGACTCAGAGCTGTACGATGTGTCTTCAATATTTCTCCATGCAAGTAGTTAACCCGGTTGATGTCTTGTTAGATCCGACTTGGAGGATGAGTTCATGTTCTTGAATGGCTTCTTCGGCGTGAAAGATAAGGAAACTCCTCCTTGGATCACTGAAAAGCGCAAGCAGAAGGCACCAGTCAGATCGAACTCGGCTAAGCACAAGCAACCTGAAGTCTCGAACACTACGACGTCTCCAACTCCCAAGCCCATAGATATAGGAAGCAGAGTGTGTATCCATGGGAAACACGCGGGGGTACGTCGTCTTATGTCGCAGGCAGCATTCACAAACTTACTTTGTGTATTTGCAGGTCGTCATGTTTTCGGGTTGCGTGCACTACGCGAAAGGGGAATTCGTCGGTATTGCTTTGAGCTCACCAGTGGGGAAAAACGACGGCTCCATCAAAGGGGTGCGATACTTCGAGTGCTTACCTAGTCATGGGCTTATGGTTCGGCCCAATGAAGTGACTTTAGCTGCGTAGTTGTGCAAATTGAAAGAAATTCATAACAACGCATTGATTGTACTGAAAGTAATGCAATGAAAGAGCAGCAACTAAATGCACTTACTCACACTCGCCTGCAGCGAAGTCCTTCGACTTATCTCTTGAGGTGACTGACGTACTTGAGAGTCAGGAAAATGGCGAGTTGCACCACGAACCAGATCACGATGAGCCCCACCATGAAGTTGTACTTGCGACTCGGCCGGAAGTCGTACGTTTTCTCGATGTAGGCCGCCACTGTCATCTCTGTCGTGGTATTCCCGGAAGTAATCGCAATAATGTCCTGGTTGTCGCCGAACTGCACACCCACCAAGGCCGAAAGCGAGTAACTTGATGGCATCAGGTATGTGAACCACTTGTAGCCCGCCTTCATGGCCGTACGAGGAAGCAAGTAGCCTGAGAACAAGTTCAACAGGCACGAAATGGCACCCACAGCCACGTTCGCCACCTTCTCGTTCGGCATCAAGACTGACATCCACTGACCTATGTAAGTGCATGCCGAGGTGTAAAGGTAGAACACCAGTAGGAAGAAGAAGAAATCACCGGCGTTGCTGCTCCATCCAACCAGCCAGTACTCGATGGTCACGAACAGGATGATCACCACGATTAAGTAGGGAATTTCAGCGAACCACAGCGACAGACTGTATGGCAACGGGCTGTAGTAGTTCGACATCCGTTCGCGGTAAAACACTGCACGTTCAGCACACGTCACCTCGATAACCGTCATGAGGTTGGTCACACCGATGAAATCCATACTGTTGTAGATGAGACCGATGTGCGAGTTGATCTTCTTGACACTACCCGCCGACAACTGGTAGAACGTCGTTCCGAAGATGATCGCGAAGATCGGGAAAAGAGACACTCGCATGAAGTTGTACTGCGGGTTGCGCCAGTACGTGAGTCTCTGCTTCGTCGTGAGTTCCTTCAGTTGATTCCAAAAACCCGTCGCGATCGGCCGGTAATTCAAGGTCGAGTGACGAATAAAATCGTCCGACACCTCGCACAGTTCCAGCGTACGAGCTCGGTTCAACTTGTACAGCTCGCTGTTCTTGTATTCCACCGAGTAATCCTTCACGTCGCGGCCGATACCAGCACCAATCACCTCCAGCATGTATGTGGCCGGGTTGTACTGGGGTCGAATCTCCTCCGTACCCGGGATCGAAGCAAAGTATTCGAGCATCTTCACCGAATCTACACCCAATTCACCAAAGTAGGCCGTGAAACCACCCTTCTGCAGTAGCAACAGACCGTCGAACAACTCGAAGATCGAGATACTAGGCTGGTGAATCGTGCACAGCACCGTACGACCCGTACGAGCGATCGACTGCACACCACGCATCACAATGAGGGCCGACCGGGCGTCTAGACCACTCGTCGGTTCATCCAGGAACAAAACACTGGGGTTCGCCACCACTTCCACACCAATGGTCACACGCTTCTTCTGCTCCACCGACAGACTCCCGACCATTTCACCAGAAATGGCGGTTAGCTCAAGTAGCTCGAGCGTCTCATGCACCAAATTCATACGTTCTTCTTCAGTGAAGTTCGGTGGTAGTCGTAGCTTGGCAGAGAACACGAGCGCTTCGTAGATCGAAGCAGCCTCCGAGTGGATATCCATTTGTTCGCAGTACGCCGTAATTCGACTGAAGATGGAAGGGTCCTTCAACTCACCGTTCACGTAAATGTCACCGACAATTCGACCTCCAGTTTTACGGCCGGCAATTACATCCATCAGCGTCGTTTTACCAGCTCCAGTGGCTCCCATAAGCGCCACCATCCGACCAGGCTCGAAGTGAGCCGTGATCTTCCGTAGAAGTTGGCGTTCTTCACCCGAAGGCAACGTCACATAGTAGTCCAAGTCCTTAATGCACAAGTTCGTAGGCGTGAACGGTAGACCGCCACCCTTCGCCTTCGACACGATGTCATGTTGCGCAGCGTTGGGGGTGTTCACTTCGACGTACACATTGTGACTCTCCTCCTCTTGCTTCATGGCCTTAGCACTCACACCCTTGAACTTCTCGTAGCGAATGTAGTGCAGAGCCAAAGCGTTAAATGTGGTGAAAGCGAAGTAGTAGACGATCAGAACGGCAACACCGAACCAAATGTAGCCCGTGCCTTGCTTGATCGAGAAACTCTCGAGCTGAGCTTTGCTTTGAGCATCAGTGTATCGGTCACTCGAGAACTCAGACAACATATTGGAACGTAGCGCCCAGGAGATCGGAGAGAACCAGTACATCCAGATCCAGTAGTCCGGAATCAGGTCGGCCAAAATAATGTTACCGGAGAACAACAGGAAAAAGCTCACTGAGATAGCGGCCAAAGCCTGCCCGATCGTAATGCTTGGGGCGAGAGAGCTCAGCATCGTCATGTACGCGCAAATCGCGTGTTGGAAAGCAAGTAGAACCAGGTAGAACACGATGTACTTCTCGAAGGTCCTTGTAAGTCCACTCATGAAGTAGAAAAACGTGCCCAAGACGAACGACACCGCCATATTCACTGGAATCTGCACCACACTCTCTGCAATCGCATACGAGGACGTTCGGAAGAAGTTGCGTGGGCGTTGCTTGTAGAAAACTCTACGCAGTTGGAATGAGATGGTGATCTGCTGCCAGGCTTGACGCTGGAACAGTGCGATACTGAAGAAGATCATACGCAGGTAGTAGGTTGAACTCACATCAAAGTAAATCATACCCATGACCAAGCCGATGATCAATCCTTCAGTCAGTTTACCCCACAGCAGCGGGGGGTCACGAATCCACACCAGCTTTTGACGATTCAATAGAAGGAGAGTGCTCGGGATAAACGCAAGTCCGAACTCCGATTTTTCCTTGGAGCGAGCGAGATTTGCCACACTCTTTGCCTTCTTGAAATCCTCAGGGCTCTCGAATTGATGCTCGTTGAAGCCCTTGCTAATAGCCTCATGAGTCTTCCGGTAGATGTTGGACTTGCAGAACAGATTGTTGAAGTCCTCTGACGAAACGGGTAGATCTTTCACTGGGATGCTGCCATTGGCATAGCGATGGCCACGACCCGATGTCACTTCAATGAGGAAATCCGCAGGGTCCACACGAGGAGGACACGTGAAGCCATGACCCTCAAAGTAGTCCAGGATCTCAGTGCGAGGACCATGGTACATCATGTGACCCTCATTAATCATGAGAATGTCGTCGAACATCTCCACAACTTCAGGTGTAGGTTGCAGCAAGGCAATAACAGCCGAACCACCCAGCGTCTTACACCACGTCCTCAGTGACTTGATGATATCGAAGGTGGCGGCGCTGTCCAGACCAGTGGAGATCTCGTCACACAAGAACAAACTCTGGCCACCGACCAGCACTTCTCCGATGGTCACACGCTTCCGTTCACCACCACTCACACCTCGAAGCAGGGCGTCACCAACGATCGTGTCCGCACATTCTTCCATACCCAAAATCTGGATAAACAGCTCAGTGCGAAGAGCAGCGATGTCTCTCATTTCCTCCGGTTGGTCTTCCGGTAGACCGTTGACGCACATGTCAGCGAACTTGAACGTCTCGCGGACAGTCAACGTTGGGATATGGTTGTCCGTCTGATCCACAAGGCCAGCGAGTTTGATGAGGTCAATCTCATCTCCTCTCAGTCCAGAGTACAAGATCTCTCCACCGAGCTTCGTCTTGGACGAGTTCTGGAGCTTTCCAGCCAGCGCCTTGAGGAACGTGGACTTGCCGGCACCAGGATTGGCCAGAACCAGCGTCAACGTACCAGGCTTGATGATGCCGCTCATCGGGTGCAGTGCGTGCTTCGTGACCATCGCTGGACGTTCCCATGGGGTAAAGATCCCTCGCATGTGCGACCCAACCGTTCCGTGATCCTCCACAGATGCAGGAACTTGTGCCGTGAAGGACAAGTTCTCGAAGCGGACTTCAGGCGTAGGCAACTGGATGTTAACCTTACGTGAGAGGTGGTCGTACTTCTTGTAGAACCGTTCGAGGCCTCCGTTGAGCATCGTATCCAAGTTGTCCGCTCTCAGTGTACTGTAGTGGCTGGCCATGGTGTCTCCACCGTGAGAATAGGGGTCTTGCAGGCTGCGGAAGTTGAGCGAGCGATACACCTCAGGCACAGCGTCGTCCTTCTCGGCCTCTGGCTGCAGCAACTTCGTCTTGTCTTCGGACATCGTTGCCCAAGAGTGATGGTCGTTTGGAGACTTGAGCGAGAGGCGGCAGATTCGGAAGTGAGCAGAGGACTGAAAGGGTTTTTAGTATGCCACGTTGAAGTGCGGGACGAGAGAAAGGGCGGACGAGAGATAAGCGCCTGTTGCAGCGCGCTTCAAAAAAAAAGTTTCTTCGTATGCTAAAGGAGCGCTCAAATGTTGCTAGCTTCGCTCTCTCTAAAAGGAACCTGGTGAACGAGTCGCTGGGAACGTTTCCGAAAAGGAAAACATTTCGTGCCGCAAAGAATGGCGATGGCTTCATGATGAGTAGAAATGGGACGGGTAGGTATGTCATACTTGATAGTATCTCATACTTGATAATGAAAGGAAGAGCATAACGGCAGAGTTAATGGACAGAACAACAATGGATATGTATTTTGCAACCCTCCTTGCACCTCCAAGGCTTCACGCCCAAAAAACTTTGTGGTCTCTTACCGCTTGAGGTGGCTCACATACTTGAACGTCAAGTAGATAGCGAGCTGCACCACCAGCCAGATGACAATGAGTCCAATCATGAAATTGTACTTGCGCTCCGGACGGAAGTCGTAGATGTCTTCAATATACTTGGCGACTGTCATGTCTGTCGACGTGTTGCCCGACGTAACGGTGATGATGTCTTGCACTTCACCAAACTGTACACCCACCAAGGCCGAGAGCGAGTAGCTTGACGGGATGAGGTATGTGAACCACTTGTAGCCCGCCTTCATGGCCGTACGAGGAAGCAAGTAGCCTGAGAACAAGTTCAACAGGCACGAAATGGCACCCACAGCCACGTTCGCCACCTTCTCGTTCGGCATCAAGACTGACATCCACTGACCGATGTAAGTACATGCCGAGGTGTAAAGGTAAAACACCAGTAGGAAGAAGAAGAAGTCACCGGCGTTGCTGCTCCATCCAACAAGCCAGTACTCGATGGTCACGAACAGGATGATCACGACGATTAAGTAGGGAATTTCAGCGAACCACAGCGACAGACTGTACGGCAACGGGCTGTAGTAGTTCGACATCCGTTCGCGATAAAACACTGCACGTTCAGCACACGTCACCTCGATAACCGTCATGAGGTTGGTCACACCGATGAAATCCATACTGTTGTAGATGAGACCGATGTGCGAGTTGATCTTCTTGACACTACCCGCCGACAACTGGTAGAACGTCGTTCCGAAGATGATCGCGAAGATCGGGAAAAGAGACACTCGCATGAAGTTGTACTGCGGGTTGCGCCAGTACGTGAGTCTCTGCTTCGTCGTGAGTTCCTTCAGTTGATTCCAAAAACCCGTCGCGATCGGCCGGTAATTCAAGGTCGAGTGACGAATAAAATCGTCCGACACCTCGCACAGTTCCAGCGTACGAGCTCGGTTCAACTTGTACAGCTCGCTGTTCTTGTATTCCACCGAGTAATCCTTCACGTCGCGGCCGATACCAGCACCAATCACCTCCAGCATGTATGTGGCCGGGTTGTACTGGGGTCGAATCTCCTCCGTACCCGGAATCGAAGCAAAATATTCGAGCATCTTCACCGAATCCACACCCAATTCACCAAAGTAGGCCGTGAAACCACCCTTCTGCAGTAGCAACAGACCGTCGAACAACTCGAAGATCGAGATACTAGGCTGGTGAATCGTGCACAGCACCGTACGACCCGTACGAGCGATCGACTGCACACCACGCATCACAATGAGGGCCGACCGGGCATCCAGACCACTCGTCGGTTCATCCAGGAACAAAACACTGGGGTTTGCCACCACTTCCACGCCAATGGTCACACGCTTCTTCTGCTCCACCGACAGACTCCCGACCATTTCATCAGCAATCGACGTCAGTTCAAGGAGCTCAAGCGTTTCATGCACCAAATTCATACGTTCTTCTTCAGTGAAGTTCGGCGGTAAGCGTAGCTTGGCAGAGAACACGAGCGCTTCGTAGATCGAAGCAGCCTCCGAGTGGATATCCATTTGTTCGCAGTACGCCGTAATTCGACTGAAGATGGAAGGGTCCTTCAACTCACCGTTCACGTAAATGTCACCGACAATTCGACCTCCAGTTTTACGGCCGGCAATTACATCCATCAGCGTCGTTTTACCAGCTCCAGTGGCTCCCATCAACGCCACCATCCGACCAGGCTCGAAGTGAGCCGTGATCTTCCGTAGAAGTTGGCGTTCTTCACCCGAAGGCAACGTCACATAGTAGTCCAAGTCCTTAATGCACAAGTTCGTAGGCGTGAACGGTAGACCGCCACCCTTCGCCTTCGACACGATGTCATGTTGCGCAGCGTTGGGGGTGCTCACTTCGACGTACACATTGTGACTCTCCTCCTCTTGCTTCATGGATTTAGCACTCACACCCTTGAACTTCTCGTAGCGAATGTAGTGCAGCGCCAAGGCATTGAAACTAGTGAAAGCGAAGTAGTAGACGATCAGAACGGCAACACCGAACCAAATGTAACCCGTGCCTTGATCGATCGAGAAGCTCTCAAGCTGAGCTTTGCTTTGAGCATCAGTGTATCGGTCACTTGAGAACTCCGACAGCATGTTCGAACGCAACGCCCAGGAGATCGGAGAGAACCAGTACATCCAGATCCAGTAGTCCGGAATCAGGTCGGCCAGGATGATGTTACCGGAGAACAGCAGGAAGAAGCTCACCGAAATGGCAGCTAGAGCTTGCCCAATAGTAATACTGGGAGATAGTGCACTGAGCATCGTCATGTACGCACTGATTGCGTGTTGAAAACACAGCAGCACCAGGTAGAACACGATGTACTTCTCGAACGTCCTTGTAAGTCCACTCATGAAGTAGAAGAACGTGCCCAAGACGAACGACACCGCCATATTCACTGGAATCTGCACCACACTCTCTGCAATTGCATACGAGGACGTTCGGAAGAAATTGCGTGGACGTTGCTTGTAGAAGACCTTGCGTAACTGGAACGAGATGGTGATCTGCTGCCAAGCTTGACGTTGGAACAGTGCGATACTGAAGAAGATCATGCGCATGTAGTACGTCGAGTTCACGTTGTAGTAGAGCATACCCATGACCAGACCAATGATCAGAGCTTCAATCACTTTACCCCACAGCAACGGGGGGTCACGAATCCACACTAGCTTTTGGCGGTGGAGGAGCAGCATCGTACTGGGAATGAAAGCAAGACCGAACTCAGACTGTTGTTTGGACAAGGCCAAGTTCGCCACACTCTTGGCCTTCTTGAAATCCTCAGGACTCTCAAACTGATGTTCGTTGAAGCCCTTAGTGATCGCCTCGTGGGTCTTTCGGTAGATTTTCGACTGACAGAACAGGTTATTAAAATGTTCGGAGGATACAGGAAGATCCTTGACCGGCACGCTGCCGTTGGCATAGCGATGGCCACGACCCGATGTCACTTCAATGAGGAAATCCGCAGGGTCCACACGAGGAGGACACGTGAAGCCATGACCCTCAAAGTAGTCCAGAATCTCAGTGCGAGGACCATGGTACATCATGTGACCTTCATTGACCATAAGAATATCATCAAACATCTCCACAACTTCAGGTGTAGGTTGTAGCAAGGCAATAACAGCTGAACCACCCAGAGTCTTGCACCACGTCCTCAGTGACTTGATGATATCGAAGGTGGCGGCACTGTCCAGACCAGTGGAGATCTCGTCACACAAAAACAAACTCTGGCCACCGACCAGCACTTCTCCGATGGTCACACGCTTCCGTTCACCACCACTCACACCTCGAAGCAGGGCGTCACCAACGACAGTATCAGCGCACTCCTCCAGACCCAAAATCTGGATAAATAGCTCAGTGCGAAGAGCAGCGATGTCTCTCATTTCCTCCGGTTGGTCTTCCGGCAGACCGTTGACGCACATGTCAGCGAACTTGAACGTCTCGCGGACAGTCAACGTTGGGATATGGTTGTCCGTCTGGTCCACAAGGCCAGCGAGTTTGATGAGGTCGATTTCATCTCCTCTCAGTCCAGAGTACAAGATCTCTCCACCGAGCTTCGTCTTGGACGAGTTCTGGAGCTTTCCAGCCAGAGCCTTGAGGAACGTGGACTTGCCGGCACCAGGATTGGCCAGAACCAGCGTCAACGTACCAGGCTTGATGATGCCGCTCATCGGGTGCAGTGCGTGCTTCGTGACCATCGCCGGCTTCTTCCAGGGGGTGAAGATTCCTCGCAAATGTGACCCCACAGTGCCATGATCCTCTGCAGATGCAGGAACTTGCACCGTGAAGGACAAGTTCTCGAAACGAACTTCAGGTGTAGGTAACTGGATGTTAACCTTGCGTGAGAGGTGGTCGTACTTCTTGTAGAACCGCTCGAGGCCTCCGTTGAGCATTGTCTCGAGGTTGTCGGCACGCAACGTACTGTACCGACTGGTCATGGTATCACGACTGTGCGAATACGGATCTTGCAAACTGCGGAAGTTGAGCGAACGGTAGACCTCCGGGACATTCCCTTCGGTGTCACTGGCTTCCGGTCGTAGGAGCTTGAGCTTCGGGTCTTCGTCCTGCGCCATGGTTGGTGGCGGTTGTTGTGCTTGAGTGCAAATTCCGGAATGGCACGAATCTGGTCAAACGCTTCAAGCGCTTCAGTAGCGGCCCCACCCTTGGGACTTAAGTGAACACCGTCACGCACAGACCTTTATCACACACGCACATAGCACAGGAGTGCAATTCGTGCATGATCGCGTTTGACAAGACACTGCACATTATCGGTTGTAGGAGAAAAAATACTGCTGTTACCGACACACGGTAGGAAATCAACTTTGACAGACGTTGAAGTCTGGTCTCAAAGATGCGTGCAGGATGGACGACGTAGTTGCCCCCACCGGAATGCACGTTGTGAAGCTAGGCGAAACGTGTCATCCCCTCGAAGAAGAGCTTGTGGAACGGCATACAGACCAGACTGCGTGTCATTCTTCAAATTCTTGGACAAGGCGCAAATCGGGACGTAATGCGACTGGAAGGACTACCTGCGGACTTGCTCGAGACGATTTGTAGCTTTTTGGCAGGCTTCGACGCCTTCCAGCTTTCACACACTAATGAATGGTGGTTCGAACAGTTCTCAGACGGACTCATCTGGCACGAAAGAATGGTGCACGGTCCTATTCCCGAGAACCAACAGCATTTAAGCCACACATGGAAGCGACGTTACATGCAGTCGAGATCCATGCTGTTCCATGGCTTAGATACCGACGACAACGATGAGCTCATGCGGGCGTCCTACGCCTGTGTCGAGTACCCACCACCGACGGATTGGGGCCAATTCCGACGGATGTATTTTGGTCTGAGGACGATGCACGAGGAGAACTTCAGCTTCGATCTCTGGTTTAGTTTACTACCAGAAACGAAGACGGAGGAGGGTCTCAAGACAATATACTCAGGTGGGATCATCTTCGGACTGCAGTCAGAAGAACGAGACAGCAGGAACTGGCCGCAGTATCACCAGCAGTTCGTCATGGTGGACTCGAAGAGCAACCTCTACTGCTCAGTGTTGGATGCCAAGAAGCCTGTGGCCGAGGCACTCAAGTGTCATCACTGGTATCACCTTCTGCTGACCTACGATCTCGATCAGCAGAAGCAAAACGTGTATCTGGATGGTGAGAACGTGTGGTCGACGACTGGAGCTTTACATCGGGAGTGGCAGCACTTGCTTCACGAACAAGTTGGGACGGGATACATCACGGCAGGTGGAGGAAACTACCCTCATGGAGACTTTGTGGGCTGGTACGGCTTCCACGGGTTGTTGGATGAGTTCCGGTTTTACAATGGAGTGCTGCCCCTGCATGAGATTCGACATCTAGCTTGCGGCGGAGAACTGTCTCCGAAGCGGTTAAGCGGATCGCTGAAGTACCCAGGACTGCGAGGACCACAATCCCGTATTAACGTGGAGCTGGTGGCCTGTACACGACCAGCTGAGGGTCGGCCTGTGCAGATTGTCGCTATGAAGCAAAAGGTTTCGTTTCCACCACAGAGGCCTTGTCGCCCACCTCGAGCGCGGTTCGGTTGAGGCCCCGCAGTCCGTAGTTCATGGTGAAATAATGCTGCCTTTTCGTTATCAAATATGAGAGACATTGCTATTTTAGAAGCGGAGCCCAAAACGATATCTTCTGGCGGTAGTTTGGGCAGAAGTGGGTTCGACGCAAGAGACAGGGGTCCGTTTGACACGAGACAGGGGTCCGAATGCAGAAAAGCCGACTGCGCTTAAATTTATTACACTTGCTTTCACTAAGAGAGTCAGCGTTGGGCTCCATGCAAGGTATTTTGGGCTCCTCAGGTCATCCCCAGAGTTAAGCACTGCCTGTGATGATATTGTTTGCCAAACAAGCGCTATGCATACCTTATTTGGGGAAAGCGAGGTCCAGTGAGTCTTGTAGGCCACAAAGGCCTTGCACCGTCGCGGCGAGGGGATCAGCTTAGCGGCTGCTTGCAGCTGTGAACCAATGCGGGTCCAGTCACAGACCGCGTGGCAAGTTGCCACTGGCAACCAAGCCCGCTTAAATCGCGACCGAAGCGGCACCAATGAAGACAAAAGTTCTTCGTTGCTGACTGGCCCGTTGCGTCGCAACTTGCGCATTTGTCTTCCACTTTGTTGTTTCGTGCAACTTGTACGCAATTGCATACCAGTTCGTAAAGAAGGCAACGCGGTGAACTTGTACAAGCAGAACCGCTACATCATTGTTTCAAACTCTCGATGCGGTAATAGAGCTGAGCCGCTGCGATGAACACGTATAACATGTGAAGGACAAAGGCTTGTGATTGGCGGGATGTTTATTTTGGTCATGTTCCGGCCTTACCCATCACCATCTGGTAATGCATTCATCTGCGCTTTCACGCTGTGATTCTCACTGCCAACTTCACGTGAAGAGCACGAGCGGCTGCGAAGGGAGAGCGACTTGTCCAGGCATTGTGCTAGCGACGTCACGATACTTGAATGAATCTGACCCATGAAGAAGAGTGGCCGGACGCAACGTTTGCTCGCGTATCGAGTATAGTTATTGCTCGGGCCAAACAAGCGTGGGGCGGCTTCAAACACGGCAAGATCGAAGCAACGTCCCTCCTACCTTCCCACCACTCGCTGGAAAGCCAGTGAGGATTCATGTTATACACAACCGTGACGACGGCAACAGCGCTACATGCATGCATCGGTAGCACCACTGATTGAAGCCTCAAAGGCTGAAGTCACAGCCCAAAATGATATCTTTGCGGTTGTTTTGGGTGGGAGACGAGAGACAGGGGTCCACTAGCAAGAGAAAAGGGTCCGAATGCGCAGAAAGAACGGTGTGCATAGACAATTGCACTTCGTTTCACTAAGCGATAGCGTTGGGCTTTCCTCAACGAATTTTGGGCTCAGAGAGAAATTTTGGGCTCAAAGAGAGAAGTCTGTTGCAGCGAATAAATGTACATTTAATTCAATCGTTTCCCTCTACACGTTCACTGTAATGAGCGGCGGGTATTTTTCCCTGCGCTGATGCCGAGCATTGATCCGCATACCTACGACAGCCACCACCGCAATGCCCACCGCGACAACGACAAAGCACCAAACCACAATCATTTCAGGAGACGATGGATACACCGCCAGATGAAGATGCTGTTGTTGATCCAGTTGCGGTGTTGCCTGTGTATTGAGCAGGTGAGCGGCTCCTCCAAAATCGCACGTAGCGCCCGAATGTCGCTGGGAGTGCCAGAACTCGTTGAACGCCCAGTCCGCGCGCTCCTCCAGCGTCGGGAACCTGCTCTCAATCTCGGAGCAGTCCACGTGGTTGTTACCGCAAGCGTAGGTCAATCCGCGCTCCAAATCGTCCGGGTGCACGCCGCGCTTAGCAGCACACAAGAACTCACCGCTGTCCTCTCTATCGCAAGCTGAAAACACCCCCTCGCTCTCATGGTAGTGCGATACGTTCTTCGGGAACGCGCCTTGCCGCACCAATTCGAGGAAGTTCCAGCGCGAGCCCAGTTCCGTCTTGAAGTTCCAGAAGTACCAGCCGTGGCCAAGCGCAAACGCGTTCAGCTTCTTCAGATTCAGGTTACGCGCGAACTCGATGTCGTCGTCTTGGCCGAACGCCGTGTCGCTGGTCACGGGGCATTTCCCGAACGCAGGACCGGACTGACCCGTGCCATACGGGCCCTGGATGGGCTTGGTGATGTCTAGTGGGGTGCCGGGGAAGTCCTCGCCGAGGTAGGTACTGTGCACGGGGCAGTCGACCAGACGGCACTGCGTGTTGGGGAATCCCGGCAGGTTGTCGTTGAAGCCGTTGAGCCACATAGCGCAGTTGTCAGTGCCTAACGACCACTCGCCTACGATCACAGGCATCGCCGTGTTCTCCACGTCGGCGATAGTGTATTTCTGTTGACAGGCGTTAAAGAAGTAGTCGGACTCGGTGCCCGGAGACATCCACGCCTGGTAGATGTGTGTGTCCAAGGCGATGTCTGGACAACCCGCCATGAACTGCGACCAGTACTGCACGCCGAAGCGGAACGAGTCGTGGATCACGAATTTCCAGTGCGGGGCCCGGGCCTTCACGCGCTTGTATGAGCGCCAGTAGTATTCCTTCAGTAGATCCATGGGAGTGAGTTCCCACGGTTCATTAGCTGGCTCGAGCCCAACGACGGCTGGATGTGACGCGTAGCGCTCAACGATGGCCACTACCGTGTCGAGGGAGTGCACCAGGTGCGTGTAGTTAATAGACGTGTAAGTACCTAACTCCGCGTCGAAATTACCGACCCACTCGGCCGTCCGTACGGGCCAGTGCTCAAACATTGTCGCACCCACGGGCTGCGTGCTCATAGTTGACGTCCATCTGACCGTAGACGTTTTACCGCTATTATCGAATCCGTTCTGCGAACCGACAAGCCCGTGGATGTCCAGCAACAACTCGATGTTGTACTTTGCAGCCACGTCGGCGACGCGGTCAAGTTCTTCCACGGCACCGTCCGTGCAACCAGCGTACGGCTCGTAAGGCTTGAACATCCAGTCGCCGACGGGTACGCGCAGCGAGTTGACGCCGGCCTCCGCCATCTCCTTAATATCTGCTTCTGTCACCCACGTCGCGTAGTGGATCCGTAGTTGTCTATTGGCCTCTTCCTTGCCTAGTGCAGTGCAGAAGGAGTGCATGTCCATCGCGGTCTTCTCGGGGGCCTTGTCACCATAACGGTCCTGTGTTCCTAGGAACTGGTAGAAGATGGAAGGGGTGATCCACGGTTCGAGCACTAACCAACCCCCAAGATTGGCACCGCGCACTTGTTTGTCGAACGGAGTTGCGTGTAGGTCACTAGAGCACGTTTGGTTCTCGTCGTTGGGGTGGAAATCTGCGAAGAATCCGGTGTCGGCAGCATAGGCTGGGTCTTCCTCATTCACCCAGAACCACTTAGCATCCATCTCAACTTGAGTGTTGTCGACGGTCTCAGCAGTTGCAAGACCGAACGCAGCTACTGCAACGACAGCTGGAAGCAGGGACTTGACCATAATAGAGGTCTTTGCCGGTTCGGTGAGACTTCGAGGCTTGAGTTTCAAGAAGAAAATTTGAAAGTGAATGGAGAATTTAGCCTGTAGTAGGGTGCCCTGGAGATGATCATGCGATAGACTGTGCGTAGGTTTCAACAACCAAATAGGAGCGACTATCTAAGGTGAAGGCGAAACTTATCTCCTAGCTCTCTTACTTGTTGAGCCTGTCCCCGGCTGAGAGGATGCCCTCCCCAGCTCACGATGTAAAAGGGACAGGTGTTCCTTGCACAAAGCCATATTGAAGTGCATACCATTGGTAAACGTTCTGCTAGAAATTTGCACCTGCCTGCGTTCGGCTGCAGCTCGGAAGCGAGTGCAAAAGGTAGGTGACGCACACTGCGGTGTACAATCCGCCGCTGCTCTTGGCTTAGTGCCCACGTGTAGTGGCCGCCTTGTTTCAGAACTACGATCTCTGTTGGAGCCTGTGGTGTTTCGATTGCTTGTTGCGGAGAAGAAGGAGAGATTGCGTGTTTCAACGGTCGTGGGACTCCGACAATTTTGCCCCCGACGGTATAGCGCGGTGTGCAATTGCCGTCTCGAGAGCAGTTAGCATTCAACGTGTACGAACTTTCGTTTCCCCGCTCCTACGAAGTCAAAGCACTGCTCCACGCCAGCATGACACGTGAAACGGAAAGCTTTTGAATGTTCCGGCCTAGGAAATGGATCGATTGATGGTAAGGTTCCACGCAGCCTAGAGCTGGGCTTGTTTGCCTTACATGGAGTTTAGCTGCCAATCTTGATAATTCTATCGAGGTTGCGGAGTGGGTAAAATTCTCACATAGACTGAAGCAGAGCAGCGAGAGTGCACAGCATGAGTCAATATTATTGTTAACACAATGCGCATTGAACCCATCGCCATCGCCATATCCAAACTTCAGTCCGTTTCGACGTCAGTATGGAGCGCATTCATACCGCGTAGTAAGCATATTTGACACGCGATCTCTGACTGAGCCTGTTGGACCAACATTGGGCTAGTTCGCTAAGCAATCGGCCTAGTAGCAATGCCGTAGATCGCAAAGGAGAAACATTAACAGCAGTCTCGTACAGGAAGAGTAAAAATGCACGTGTTGTTGACTGTCGTAGGTATGCGGATCAATGCTCGGCATCAGCGCAGGAAAAAATACCTGCCGCTCATTACAGTGAACGTGTAGAGGGAAACGATTGAATCAAATGTACATTTATTTATTCGCTGCATCGGTGTAGCTTTCTTCAACTTCAATCAGTACAGACTTCTCTCTCTGAGCCCAAAATTTCTCTCTGAGCCCAAAATTCGTTGAGGAAAGCCCAACGCTATCGCTTAGTGAAACGAAGTGCAATTGTCTATGCACACCGTTCTTTCTGCGCATTCGGACCCTTTTCTCTTGCTAGTGGACCCCTGTCTCTCGTTCTCCCACCCAAAACAACCGCAAAGATATCATTTTGGGCTGTGACTTCAGCCTTTGAGGCTTCAATCAGTGGTGCTACCGATGCATGCATGTAGCGCTGTTGCCGTCGTCACGGTTGTGTATAACATGAATCCTCACTGGCTTTCCAGCGAGTGGTGGGAAGGTAGGAGGGATGTTGCTTCGATCTTGCCGTGTTTGAAGCCGCCCCACGCTTGTTTGGCCCGAGCAATAACTATACTCGATACGCGAGCAAACGTTGCGTCCGGCCACTCTTCTTCATGGGTCAGATTCATTCAAGTATCGTGACGTCGCTAGCACAATGCCTGGACAAGTCGCTCTCCCTTCGCAGCCGCTCGTGCTCTTCACGTGAAGTTGGCAGTGAGAATCACAGCGTGAAAGCGCAGATGAATGCATTACCAGATGGTGATGGGTAAGGCCGGAACATGACCAAAATAAACATCCCGCCAATCACAAGCCTTTGTCCTTCACATGTTATACGTGTTCATCGTAGCGGCTCAGCTCTATTACCGCATCGAGAGTTTGAAACAATGATGTAGCGGTTCTGCTTGTACAAGTTCACCGCGTTGCCTTCTTTACGAACTGGTATGTAATTGCGTACAAGTTGCACGAAACAACAAAGTGGAAGACAAATGCGCAAGTTGCGACGCAACGGGCCAGTCAGCAACGAAGAACTTTTGTCTTCATTGGTGCCGCTTCGGTCGCGATTTAAGCGGGCTTGGTTGCCAGTGGCAACTTGCCACGCGGTCTGTGACTGGACCCGCATTGGTTCACAGCTGCAAGCAGCCGCTAAGCTGATCCCCTCGCCGCGACGGTGCAAGGCCCACAATGTGGGTGACTCACTGGACCGGAGCAACACCGTCGCTTGCTCAGAGAGCAGGTTCGCTTTCCCCAAATATGCATAGCCCTTGTTTGGCAAACAATGTCATCACAGGCAGTGCTTTACTCTGGGGATGACCTGAGGAGCCCAAAATACCTTGCATGGAGCCCAACGCTGACTCTCTTAGTGAAAGCAAGTGTAATATATTTAAGCGCAGTCGGCTTTTCTGCATTCGGACCCCTGTCTCGTGTCAAACGGACCCCTGTCGCTTGTACCGGCCTATGTGCTTCTTAAAAACGATGTCCCTCATATTTATTTACTGATGAAAAAAGGTTCCGACCATCTCGCGACCATCTCCTCGTTGATACCGGACGGTGGGCCTCTCAAGAATGGCCAAGATGTGTGCTGCGGCAGCACTGCTGCCTCCCGTTACGGGAGTCCCGTAGTTGATAGTTTTATTGTGTGATTGGTTTTATAACGGTGTAGCTGACATACTGAAGTCCAACTTCAAAGTAAATGACCAAACGGCCCAATGAGTCCACAAGTTCCAGCTCGAAGTAATAAATGACCGAAGTAACTCAAGTGCCTCAACTTGCCAAAACTGACAATCGTATTTTCTTACGCAACCCAGAACTACAGTACACGAATAACCACTTCATCTCTTCCTTCCGAGATTCTTCAACGCCGTCTTGACGAAGGATCACAAACATGTTGGAGTTGAAGGATAGACCGTTAGTCCGTTCAGTTTTCCGAGCGAAGTTTGCGGTACGCCTTTTGAGAGGCTCCCGCCGCACCACCAGTCCCGGCCTTCGCATCAGCGTTCGCATTCGCTGAGGCACTAGCCGTGGCGCTTGCCGACGCGCCACCCGTGCCGGTGGAAGTCTTCGCACTGTTGACACCGTCGTTGCTCGTCACAGTTACCGATTTGGTCGAGTAGCCATTGCCGTTGCCACCCGTACCGACACTGACATCAGCTCCATCGTGAACTACGGTAGCAGGTGCGCCGACATGGTCAGTGTCGACACCGACAGTGGGAGCAGCGCCCACACCAACGCTTGCAACGCCGGGAACCCCGACACCCACGCCAACACCGTTGACACCAACACCCACGCCGTTGACGCCAACCACACCGGATACGCCGACGCCGACACTGGCAACGCCCGGAACGCCAACACTTACACCAGGGCCACCGATGTAGCCAGGTGCTCCAACTCCGACGCTAGCGACGCCTGGAACGCCGACACCGACGCCAACGCCGTGGCCGAGCAAGCCGAACGTCTCAGCCACTTGCTTCTCGGCGTGCACTTGGTTCGAGAGAGCCACGGTGGCGATACAGAGCGCGAAGAATGTGTTGTTGAACATTGTACTTGGTGAAGGTTGGAGAGTAGACTGGAATAGTAAAGCTTCCGTTCTGTGGAGAAGGCGAGTAGATGAACTCGAGGGGGTAAATTTGAGAATGATCATTTTGCCTCAGTACGTAGTGCTGGTGCTCTGCTTATATACATCCGTCATCAGACGAAGGAGAGATACAAGTGCTCAACCCGGTATGGTAGATATGTCTGAGCTCGAAAGATACGGTATCATCAGGTCAGTGGAGAAACTTGCCAACGATTGCCAACTTTGACGTAGAGATTGGTAGGGCCTACACTCTATGACAATTGAATCAACTTCAAGTTAGGCCATAGAAAACCTAGTATATTAAAGCGTCTGGTGCCCGTAATTGACAGCCTAAGCCCAGGTGGTTTGGAATTGATGGAAGTCAAAGAAAAGAGATAAGATGGAAGTACCGAAGAGCCACAAACCGCTTGACTGCTGTTGATAAATGCTGTTTGGCAACGACTCAGTGACTATGAGGGTGCAGGCCTACAAGGTATCCATTTTTACCACAGATTCGTAAGCCAGGCTATGATCATTCTCAAATTTACCTCCTCGAGTTCATCTACTCGCCTTCTCCACAGAACGGAAGCTTTACTATTCCAGTCTACTCTCCAACCTTCACCAAGTACAATGTTCAACAACAAATTCTTCGCGCTCTGTATCGCCACCGTGGCTCTCTCGAACCAAGTGCACGCCGAGAAGCAAGTGGCTGAAACGTTCGGCTTGCTCGGCCACGGCGTTGGCGTCGGTGTCGGCGTTCCAGGCGTCGCTAGCGTCGGAGTTGGAGCACCTGGCTACATCGGTGGCCCTGGTGTAAGTGTTGGCGTTCCGGGCGTTGCCAGTGTTGGCGTCGGCGTACCCGGTGTGGTTGGCGTCAACGGCGTGGGTGTTGGTGTCAACGGTGTTGGTATGGGTGTCGGGGTTCCCGGCGTTGCAAGCGTTGGTGTGGGCGCTGCTCCCACTGTCGGTGTCGACACTGTCCATGTCGGCGCACCTGCTACCGTAGTTCACGATGGAGCTGATGTCAGTGTCGGTGGCAACGGCAATGGCTACTCGACCAAGTCGGTAACTGTGACGAGCAACGACGGTGTCAACAGTGCGAAGACTTCCACCGGCACGGGTGGCGCGTCGGCAAGCGCCACGGCTAGTGCCTCAGCGAACGCTGGGGCGAAGGCCGGGACTGGTGGTGCGGCGGGAGCCTCTCAGAAGGCGTACCGCAAACTTCGCTCGGAAAACTGAATGGACTAAGGGTCTATTCTTCAACTCCAACACGTTCGTGATCCTTCGTCAAGACGGCGTTGAAGCATCTCGGAAGGAAGAGGTGAAGTGGCTATTCGTGTACTTTAGTTCTGTGTTGCGTAAGAAAATACGATTATCAGTTTTGGCATGTTGAGTCACTTGAGTTACTTCGGTCATTTATTACGTCCACCTCGATCTTGTGTACTCTACGAATAAACTTTAAAGCAGGGCTTTATCATGCCAGCCAATCCAATGAGTAGGCTACATCGACTTTAACTGAGAGAACTAATCAAATTCCAACAAGACGGACTGATGTAACTAGGCGTGCTCAGTGGTCTACTGAAGTGGGTTTTAAACTAACTGAGAGTACTCCTTACGGCATGTAGCCCATTCAAAAAGATATATACTACGCAGTAGATCACAACAAAAAACATCTTGGGTATAGAGAAGGATAGCCTTTATTACAGATCAGAAACGATTTTGGTCACAGGTAAAATAATGGACGTCTACCAAAAATGCATTATGTACCTAGCATAAATACAACTAATAAACTTGATATCGTCGTGAGACGGTTTTTTCGTCTCACGAGATGAAGGGTCGCTTCCGTCGATCGACTTTTCCAGTCACTTGGTTTTAGTATGTGGAGCACTTTTTATGTGTGATTTGTAATACCTTGGAAAACCTTTCACATATCGAGACCTCTAGACAATTTATATTTAGAGACAAATTTAGAGATGCAAATATGGTGGGTACATAATGCATTTTTGGTAGACGTCCAATGTATTAGGTCACGTGGCCAAACCATATTGCTCACGCATCCAAGTAATCAACGAACTGCAAGTACATGCACATGTAAAAGAATGTTTATCTTTGAAGCTTGCAGATACTAATGAGAAGCAGAAATTTAGCCCAAAGAGTGCGAGGTATCTAGTCGCCATTTTCCTCCTCATACTCGAAAGATGTGTCGTACAACAGCTCCAGATCGTCGTCAGAAGATAACGCTGCATCGATGTTATTGGAGTCACCTTCTGCAGCATCTTCGCTCTCGCTCTCTGATTCTTCAATATTGTCAACGTCTGGCAATCTTGCGGCTCTTGGAAATCGCATCGTTGATCTCACTGGTGCTTGCGCAACACCAGCAATGATCCCTCTGCGAAGAGTGACATAGTGCTGTGCAATTTCCTCAATTGTTTTGACGAACCGTTTAAGAGATGGCTGTCGCTTGAGACGCGCATTTAACTCCCGATGAAATCGCTCGAGCGGGTTGTTAGTTCGATTAGCTATTTTTCTCTCGACTTTAAAAATGTTCCACAGGTCAGGAGGATATTTCTCAAGCCATGTCTTCTCGAGGTATTGCCAGAACTGACGCCATTTCCCACGAGAGTAAGGCACACCTTTAGCTTCACAGTGTTGCTTATTCTTTGCTTTGACCCATGCCACGCCCTGCACACCAATCTTATCTGGGTTTATCACAGTTAGCATGTCTAAAACCCCAAAAGCCATCGCAATTTCGGCTTCTGTGTCAGGCAACCGGTAAGCCTTCATCTTCCTTCTGCATGCCTGTTTAAAATGGGATAAACACCCGATAATTCTTGTGTCTGGGAAATGTTCTCTGGTCGCGAAAATGATGGTGGCTTCGAAGTCACACCCTATATCCTTGGGACTGGGCTTTTTTTCCTACGGCAAATTCGACGCAGTAAACAATTTCTTGTACGATTCCTGCGTTTGCGACGTCGCCAGAGTAAAAAACAGGGGAACGAACAACTCTGTTAACGGGTCGTACATCATTAACGTGACGACTTGATGATATCCTTTCGGTGCGCTTCGAAATGTGCCGTCAACAAATAAGTGTACGCCTTCATAGCGAAGGAGATTGCGTAGTTCAGGGTGAGCCCATCCAATTAGTCGATTGAACCCTGGCTTCCCTTGCTTGATCTTGGTGTCATCTAGCCAGGTATAGTTGAACTAGAGGAATCCCAGCTCCTCGTTCTTCACTTTTGCCATACCAAGCGACTCGATCATGGAGAATAGGTCCTTACCATTCTGTACAGAGCGAGAATTATTAACTCGGGTTATAATTTGGTTCTTATTCAGACCACGAATAACACCAATAGAGTTCTCGTAGAATTTGTTGTACGTAAGCTCCCAAATCTTGGTAGGAAGCTCGTCCGTCGTGTCCACTAGCTCGTCCACGAAGCTCTTCATCGCATCTGTTAGGTCAATACAGACAGACTCGTCACTCACGGCTGCTGTACGACCACTTGCAAAGTCATTCCGGCAGGTATGAGGTATCATGTTGGTAAAATCGTATGCCATAGTTGCGGCATGAAACACAAGTTGGGCCGGGCAAAGCTTTGGCTTTCGATAATAGCTGCATCTGTAGGTGATCTTTACACCAGTTGCGTTTGCTCATGTGTATTCATACCCCATACAATATATCTTCGTTCTTCCTCCGCGCTCTGCCGAGTGTGGTCTTGTCGATAATGCAGAAGGGGTTGAGGATTGTACAAGTGAACCAGTAGCTAGCAATGACGCCGATTCGGTTGCGTGGTTTACGATGGGAGTGTTCGGAGTTGAAGTGGTTAAGCGTGGGCTTGGTGTTGCTACATCCAAGCTTGGTGTAGTCGTCAACGAAGGCAACGCAGCACTCAACACTGCCCCATGGTCATCCAGAAGTTGAGGATGCGCTGGAACGATCTGGTCGGGAGTAGATAGCGGCGAAATATGAGCCTCGCTCTCACTCAACGCGGCACGTGGGCCTGTTGAACGTGTTGAAGGTCGAGACGTCGGCGCATAGCGACGGCGACGTCCTCGGCGTTTTGGTCCCGCCATATTTCTGACTCCTGTGTTAGAAATAGATGGTAGCTTTTGAAGAATGAGGATTCGCTGGAAACTTGCGCAGCTGTTAAAGTGCAAAACTCCTAGTGGCGTCTTTATATTTAAACGTGATCAACAATTATTGACCACGTGTGCAGGCCGTGACCAAACATATACAACCTGCGACCAAAGTGATTATTTTCGACGTGACCAAAATGGTTCCTGACCTGTAATAAATCCTTCGATAGAGAAGAGCAAGTTGAAGGAATTATGCAACATATACAATCCAGTTTGTATTAACCCCTTGACCGCGACGGCTGTATGATATCGTGTCTGATATTAGGCTGTATCCAGGGGTTAATAGAAAATGGTGATATACCTGATACCATGGATACCGTACGATACTCAAATCAGTATCACTTGATACCGCCCGAACATTGGGATCAAGATCACTGATCCCTCTCCACAAATATATTGATCTTTGACGATACTATACTCACGTATCCAGTCAGTTTCTGGTTTTGTATTTAGATCTGCAACACCCGACAGCTTACAACAAAGACGCCACGAACGATGGCAGAACCCCCCCCCCCCCCCCCACAGGAACGACGCAGACTGCCTCAGCAACGGCACAGACGGATGAAGAGGGTGTGGACGAGCATGGTATACCTCGGGTAGTCAAGCATTGTTGCCAGAACATGTTCAATCCGGTATGGAGATTCATCCACAAGCTATCCCAGCCCATACCAGGATCAAAAGAGCCCACAAGACCGTACACGCATATTTGTATAGTCTGCTGTGATGAACACAAAAGTTCCGACCCAACCGCATCAACGTGGAGGAACTTTCTAATGCGACCAACTACATCTTCCAACGCTAGAAAGCACATGTGGGGGGGGGGGGCTCACAAGGAGCACTCATTTACACTGGAGACTAAGGGGAGAAAGACCAGTGACGTCGCTAATCGAATTCATACTTATGATAGTGGAGCTTCAGGTGAACAAGAAAACAGCCAAACCAAAAGAAGCAGCGCACAATTCACGACGCAATTGCCATTAATGTTGACCAAATGAAGATTTTGTCGACTAGATGGCAACTTTCTTCTGGGTTGCCTCACACGATACTCCAAAACCCTGAGCTATTGGAACTTTTCCGGCGTTTGGCGCACCAACCTGCGCTATTGACCCCTGCTCGAGATACTTTTTACGAATTTGCTAATGCGGAATGGCACTTGTTTATCAAATTGGTGTCTGATACACTGAGCCGAGAGTTTTCAAAAGCAAAAGAGCAGCCATTTATCACGATGTTGCATGATCTGTGGGCCAATGCCTCGAACATGAATATAATTGGTGTGACTGTCGTATTCGTGGATTCAGAGTGGCGCTTGATCACACTTTCGCTCTTGGCGATGCCAAACCCGCACGGCCACGCCGCTGGTACTGTTGCTGACATTATTAAAGCACGAATGCAAGACCGCTACAACATTGATGTGGACCGGTACGTTCGATTCCCAGTAAGCGATACGGCGGGAAGCGCTCGAAACGTATCCGACCATTTCAATAGTACGGATCAAGTGGATTGTTTAATGCACTTGTTAAGTTTGTGTCTGTTGTATGCTCTCGGTCTGAAAGAAAACACACGAAATCGTGGTCAGAGTGTCATAACACCGGGAGGGGAGTTCCGAAATGGTCTGAAAGTTATTCAGAAGCTTCGTCATTTGGCAACGTTTTTCAACACTCCTCAAAGAATCGCTAAACTCAAGCAGATAAAGAAGGCCCTTAGCCTTCCAGCTGTCAATATTGAAGTTGATTCGAAGACACGAGTTGGATACGTTGAAACGCTAATGCGTCGCAGTGTACTAAATCACTATGCCTTTGCTCAGTACTTTGAAGGAGCGCTAGAGAGTGAGACGGCTGTATGGTCAAGCATTTCCAAGGATGATTGGACGCTTATTACCGAGATGGAAGGGCTGACTAACCAACTCGCACAGTTTAGTCTGGGCGAAGTGCAAAAGCAGGGCGTGGCAAGCTCGTACGTCTTACTTTTTCGCAAAATGTTGGTTTTTGCTGGTGAATCCACTAGAGTTAATTGTTTGGTTCTCGATCACCCTGGGCCAAAAGTAACTGAGCATTCGCAACGCCGAGCACCAAAGTCTATACCCGAGTTTTCTTGGGATGGCAGACGTTGTCGCGACCGATTTCGTGAGCAACTCGCTCTTCGGTTTCCAGTTGAGGATCTCAACGACATAAAAGCTTTACTTCTGGATCCGAGGATTAAAGGAAAGCCGAGAACGAACTTCAATTTGAGCATGCTCTCATTTATAAGAAATTGTTTGCAAGGCAAGCAGCAGACGAGGAGTGTAAAGGTGAGGAGCCTTTGCCGTCGAGGATTCCTCAAAGCAGCTCTGATCTCATTGACACTGCACTGGGTGCCTTACTAGAGATCGACGCCCCGGCTCAAAACGTGGATATGTCTGATTTTCAGGCTGACCTAGCCCAAGCGATGAACGCGTGGAACGAAAGGAAGAACTTGAATGTCTCGTGGCCGTGTTCAACATCCCAAACATGCAAGTACAATTTACTAGACTTGTATCGGAACGTGGATATACTAGCATGGTTTAAAGAGTATGAACAACTTCTGTTTCCTGGAATCGCCGTCCTAGCAAGGATCTATCTTGCTAAACCTCTGTCAACTTCAATTCAGGAGCGCTTCTTTAGCTTAAGTGGGTACGTTGTGAACGATTTGTGTACCCGTTTGGATGAGGACCGGGCAGAGATGCTTTGCCTGATGAAAACAAACTGGGGAGAGTACCGGAGCTTGCAAAAGCAAACTGAGGTAGACAGTAAGTAGCGAGTGAATACCAAATATCACATTATTGATATGATATTGATACGTTACTGATACACCAGCGTCGGCGTATCAGTATCATCGGATATTGGTTTCAACCGCTTTTAAAACTGTATCAGAATCATAAGTATTGCCCAAAGTACCGATGCTATTAACCCCTGCCTGTATCAGACACGATACCGACTTCCCTGGCTTAAATGCCGGTACAGTGTACCACAACATAAAAGGGATATGCCAGTTTTGGTAACCGGTATCAATACCGAACGAAATGTCATTGTGAAGTCGTTCTACATGTATTATGTATTAGTCGTCTTATCATCGCCGAAGTCATCATCAGAGTCTACTTCACCAACTGCGACATCAACGGCGCAGTGCGCTGCAAGTTCACCAATCAGCTTGGCTGCTGCAATAGTGGTTGTCAAACTTGGATACAAGCCACGACTCCAAGTTTTACTTTTAGCCAATGCCAGTTCTCGAACTCTGACTGCCTTTACAAGGGCTTGTTGGATACAAGCTAGGTGACCTTTCGGCTTAGACGGCAAGATGCCAACCAAAGGTCGGAAGGTGAGAGTGCCAAGTGCTGTCCGGTGGCTCTGGGCAGCGGAGCTAGCTGACGAGGATGCCGACTCCAGTGCATGAAGCCCTAGACGAACTTGCAGCTCTGTAATTCGTGCTGAAGGCAAAGAGGTACCTTACTCCGCGCCATCGAGTTCCGTGGCCCCCCTCTAAAATTGAATTCTACCTCACCAGCATGCCGGATTCAGAATTCAAGCTTCAATTTAGGCTCTCTCGACCATACTTCCGAGTCATTTCAGCACACCGAGTTCAAGAGATCCCTGGGAAGCAGCCAAAGACTTGCGTTGAGCTGCATCTTCTGGGTCTCCTTAAGATCCTGGGGTCTACGACGGCGAAGGACGTTCGGCTGACTTTCTCTTGGTTGGTAGACATACAGCGGAAAGTCTGCTGGCTAAGAGGAGCATGCGGGCGCTGAATATCTTTGCCAGCAACGTGATCATGCGGCCACACGGATTAGAGCGTCGGGAGATTTCTGCAAGGATTCAGAAGACTTCTAGCTTCCACATTGTATTGGTCTTATTGATGGGACTCTCTTTCCCGAAATTGTTTCTCAATCGTGTTTATTTTCTCACGAACGTCTGCGATGCGTTATCCCAACGGCGTTCAGCTCGGCTACGATTTCTTTTAGCAGAGCTTCTTTGGTGTTGCCGTCGTTGCGGTCACCGCTCCACCACTTGTTGTAGTTCGTCTCAGTGGGCAGCCAGCCCAACACGACCTGCAGCGAAGACTTGCCGTCGTTCACTCCATTAAGATGACCTTCCTCTTGCCGTGCGCTGCATTCCCGCTCATTGAGATCTTCGTGCGCTTTTGAATTTGAGCCTCTTGGATTCCAAGCCGTCTCTTGGAAGAAAAAAGCTTGGGTGAGATCGCTTGGAATCCAAGAAATTTTTGTCCAATGAGGTTTTCAATCCATCCTTGGAAACACGACTTGTATCCAAGTCTGACAACCACTAATATCGGTCTTGTTGAGGAGAGTACCAAGCCTTTTTGTAGCCATTAGCGACCTCAGCTGACAAGGCGTCCCACGCCGCGCGGATCCACTCTGCCACCTTCCTCCTACTCAGCATGCACAAAATTCTTACCTGGTGTATGCTGACGAAGCTGCTCGCGAAGATTCATTACCCAGCACTCCCGTAGTTTTGCCTTGAACGAGTGTGTTACCAGCACCACGAAGCTTGAAAGCCTATTATACCGTGTTCAGCGGAAACATCCTTGCCCTCGAGTGCTAGCATTAGACGAAATAGGCACCCCCTCTTTCTAAGGTCGTTAACCCATTTTACGATTTCTAGTTCTGCTGTGGCTGTCATTCACCCTACTAGCGCGCCTACAGAGAAGAAATGAGTGGCAGACATGGCTCAAACTTTTTCCAGTACCGGTATTTTTGCACTGAAATGTATGTGGCGGAAGTTATAAGCCAGGGCGGGAAACGCCTCAATTTGAAGAGATTTGATTGGCCGCCGTTATAAGCAAGTGCCCCACGGCTTGAACGAACCTGTGACGTTTGAGCCGAGTATACCGATATACTGCGTTTAAATAATACAAATACTAGTTCATGATCTCGGTAAACCGATATACCTCAGCCACGGTCATTTTAGTAATTTAGTGCGAACCGTGCCATGAACAGTTACTCGGGTGGCTCGTTTTCTAACGACTTGGTTGGCTAGAATGATACTTTCGGATAGAGCCGCACCAGCGTAGCTTGAATAGTCGTAAATCCTGTGCTAGAAGGACAGGCGCACTAAACCTGGTGACTCACCTGGGCGTGCTGCAGGTAAGCATGGTGTAGTCTGACTTCAGTCTGAGCTTGGGCTTTCAGTACATGCTCGTGGGTATAGTGTAGCACCTGCTGTAGACGTCGATCCATCACCAATCCTTGCTCGTTACACAGGCGTAGAGCCTCCCCAACAGCTCGAATAATGAAGTCGTTCTCCTTGCTTCTTGCACGACAACGATGTCTTCTTGCATGGCGACTTGACGATTGCAGCGAACCATATGTACTCCCTTTGCCCCAATCTCTTGAGCTTGAAGTTGTCCAGGATCAGGTACATTAAGATTGTGTTCCAGCACCGGAGGTGCATGTGCGTCGAAGTAGTGCGGTTCAACATTGGGCTCCGTTATTACGGCGACTGTTCGGCTCTGCTAAAGCCGTAGTAGCTATCTTATCGTGCAGTTTGTCGAATCAGAAGCCATGAAAACGAGCCGAGCGAAACTATATATTTCGTTTAAGTTCAGGTTCACTTCGGCTCGTTCGAGTAAGAACATTCTGAACTGACCCATGAAATCACCAGAATCCTGATTCTGATTCGGCTTGTTCAAGCAGTGAAGTGCCCACTATAAACCAGGAAAGTCGGTATCAAAAAAGCTTATCCTGGACCATACATGATTAGAAAATATGACTTAACATTTGTATTGCTCAATACAAATGCTAAGTCAAATAGGGGACGGGATGCCGCATATCGCGCCTATTCCCCGCGTGACTATCCACTTTCTAAAAATCATGGCTGACAGGTTTTAGTCTAATGTACACCACGTAGTACAAAGTTTCATAGTCAGCGGCCCCGACGCCGCTCGTTTATGTCATTCGAGAATTTGCAGTCTGCCAGACACATGTCAGGATTTCGTGCCCGCTGGGCTGAGCTCAAGAAAGAGGGATGGACTTCCAAAAGGCCCACTGGCCTATCGGTTGACTTTACGTATATAAAGCCGGGAAAGACGAAGGCAGACACACGCGGCAAGGACGTTTTTGTCAAGGGAGAAGAACTAATGCGCTATTTGGACCGGCTTGATATCGGTGCGCTTTTGTTTGGGTTTCTGAGTATTATTTCCTTACTAATAACTTTTGTTTGCTCAGCGAGTGCTGCAAACGCCAAGCAAGTGTCCGAGCAGCCCATTGGAGATCAGCGTGCGGAACAGGACAGGTCCGAGCGAACAACAGTTAGCGCCAACGGTATGTAGTTCTTGATTTGTATGATTCATGTTACTGGACTTCTCTAACTTGTATCCTACAATTGTTTGCAGTTACAGCTACAGCATCGCCACTCCCAGCGGCGCAGTGGTGCTCGGATGATCAAAGACAGCATCAGATTGATCAAGGTATAGATGATTAAGCTTATTTGTTATTGTGCATTATACAAATCTACGTTTATGACTAACGTGTGTGTGGAATGGTACGATACAGATACTGCTTCAGATGCCGAAAGCTTGGCTAGCAGCGCTAACAGTAGGCCGGTGCCGGTGACTTTGCTGTGCACATCGCCTCATGTTACCCCAAGTCCATTGCACGAATCCCCCCACGTGCCAACATCTATGAACGAGGGAAATCTACTGAATGGTGGCACACGAGGGTGAAAATTTTCAACGGAATTTGGGTAGCGCATTTAATGCGGTGGACAACGCGCCTGCAGCTCCGAAACCGCGCCGGTCAACAAGGATTGCTGACTTGTATTCGGGTACATTACGTTGTATGTACACGATATAGATACACGTTTCTAACATTATCTTATATGTGTTGGTTATTATAGATGTCATTATAGTGAGTGACTATGACGACCCGGATGAATACCAAGTAATCTCGTCAGATGTTGAAAATGACGACGGAGTTGGTAGTGATGAGAACAGTGAGTTTGACGAGTCTGAAGGCGGAGGCTTTGACGAACTGGACGAGGAGGATAACGAAGGTCCGTTATTCAATGAGTCATTGATCGACGCTGTTGGTGGCTTTGCGAATATTGCAAGCGGTGCGATAGCCGCTGATATCCTGAAGGGCATGTCTACTAGTAGGTGGTCTAAACCTGTAACATACAACCCATATCCCTACCTGAACCAGCCTTACGTACCTCGTTCGATTGAGTCGCTTCGGGAGGTTTATCCTGGCGTTTGTGGAGACGATTACGGACCAACACCTCGTGCACTTGAGGCGGCATCTTCGGCGAGTGGAGCACTATTTTATTTTTACAGCCTCGGCTGTGGGAGAGTATTGCTGAGGCCAGCAACGAGTACTTCTTGGAGAAGATTGACGAAAGAGTCGAAGCCAGTACGAAAATCAAGCGAAAAGGGAGAAGAAGTCATCTGGGTTTCGGAAGAGCTCGCGTGCTAAGATCAAGGCGTCGATGCTAAGAACACCTGACATCACCGCTCGCGAGCTGTGCATCTTCGTTGGGCTGCTAATTGCTAGAACTATATCGCCAAACAAAGGCAAACTGGAGAATCACTGGAAGATGACCGATGAAAGCGCAATCCCACGCGGTCGGTTTGGTCTATTCATGACAAGGGACCGGTTCATGCACATTTCAAGAAACTTGCACTTTAGCCGTAACAACGACCCTCGCGCTGCTAGTGACCGTATTTGGAACCTATGTCCAGTAGTTGATGCTGTTTAACAGCGGTTTCAGGCTGGATACATGGCTCCTCCGGTCATGGCCTTTGATGAAGCCATGCTGCCGTACCAATCGTCTTTCAACAAGACGAGAGTCTACATGAAGGATAAGCCCCACAAATGGGGGACCAAGCTATTAATACTGTGCTGCTCGTCGACCGCCTACTGCACGAGGTAACTAAAAAGGAGCGCGCCACTAGGGCGCGCTCCTTTGTTGTTGTTGTTGTTGCAAAGCCCCCTTAACGTGTACTGTACACTTTCCTAATATGTGTATCTTGTATGATACAGGTTTGAAGTTTATTGCGGCAAACGGCAAACACATGGGGCCGCAGCATCCACAGACACTAAGTCTGGACCCGCGGCAGTTATTCGCAACCTGGCAGAGGTGTTTGACCCCAGTGGAACTACTGAGAAGCGGTTAATCGTCTCTGACCGCTTCTACACCTCGCCTGCACTATCAATGCAGCGTTTAGCTATGGGGTTCTACAGTATTGGGACGGTGATGGCTAACAGACGCGGTCTGTCCAAGGATATCATTCCCAAGCAAAAAAAAGCGTCCTGGTAATGTGCTACGTGACAGTCCACTCAGCCTTAGTACCAAGCGTTAAGATGGTATATTAGTGGGATAACCGCCGCGTTCACTTGCTCTGCGCTGGTGGAAGCGCTCAGCAGGATCCAGTTCAGCGTAGAGAGAAATCAGGCGAAAAGGTGGACGTTGCTTGCCCAAGGATACTGAAGGACTACCAGACATTTATGGGCGGATTTGATGTACATGATCAACTCCGCCTACACCGGCAAGTATTACTACCCTGTATGTACATAATACATTTGTTTCTAATCCTGTATTATTCACGTTATATGAAGGTATTCGCTACAGCTTGCTTTGAAGTACAAGAAATACTACAAGTCGCTTTTCTTGGGGTTCGTTGACCTCACCGTCGTTAATGCTTGTATAGTGTTCAACCGTCGACGCCAAAAGGATGAAAAACCGAAGCTCAAGCACGTCAAGATCATGAAACAGCTCCTCACAGAGCTGGTGCAGCTTCAGGAGTCGGACTGGAGCGCCCTGTGCAGTATGGAGGGCACTCCAGTAAAGAAACCGGCATCCGTGAGGCAGTGGGCGCACGTGCCCATCCAGGTTGACGAGTGGGGGGAGGGAAACAACGGACAGGGCCGGAAGCGGTGAGGAGAGCTTGTAAAGTGTGCTCGATGTTGAAGGGGGTTGGCGAGGCGAAAGGTGGCGAGACGACCTTTTACTGCAGCTCATATAAGTTGTCCTCTAGCACCAAGCAACCAAAAGCCGCTCGCGTGTATCTGTGCAACAAAGTCAAGCGCGCGATCAATGGTGAAGCCGTCTCCTGCTTCGAGATTTGGCACAAGTGTTGGCGCAATGGCACCATGCTCCCACCGTCAAAGAAGAAAAAGAGGATTCGCGCTCGGAGACCGCTCTGTGGAAGCAACGGGGTCAGTATGTAAAGACTCTAGTGACGGGGAGGGTGAAGATGCGGATGACAGTGCTCCCCGCCCCAAGAGATGTCACCGCGAGGAAACGACATTGTGAGCAGCTGCTTTTGCCCTTTGTAGCTACTTAAATTCAGAATTGCATGTGCCTGAAATTATGCTGCTGCTGTTGAAGTCTATATTTTGACAAATATATCTAGCGATCGCACGGCCCGGACGCATGGTTGTTTCTTCTTTGCTCTTTTATCGGACGCTATAACTAATTAACTTGTATCAGAGAGAGAGAGAGAGAGAGAGAGCTCTCAGATTGAATAATACACGATAGTAAATTTTCACCATCTTAGGTGTTGGGTTTGATTGCGGCTATCCAATATACAGGATATTTAATATACTAGATTTGCTATCGTAACCCTTTCCCGATATACATGCTAACAACGATAGGGTTTAGGGAGGTGGGCGCACTGGAAATCCTTCGCGGTCAAGGGGTTAACTTCGAGAAACTGGAGTGCTTGTTACCTGCATCCAGACTGAGTCGGCCGGTACGGTTTCAGCGGTCAATTAGACGAATTTCGCTTCTTGAACGGAACGCTGTCAGCTCAAGACACTCACGAACTCGCTCGGGGAGGAATTCTATCACGGAAAATGCTCACTATAAAGTATCCAGGCTTGAGAGCAATCCGGAATCAATGTGGAGTGCAGCTTTCCTACGGATGAGGAAAGTATTTTTCCGTCGAAGCCGACGGCACTTGCAAGATCCGCTTCAAATCGATATTTGTATGAGTTGCATAGGCAGGCCTGGACAGGCACCCACTGGTCACAACACGACGTAGGCGTTTTAGATAGAATAGTTAGTTGGTAGAGTTGCTCAGTTTTATTTTAGCCTTAGTCTTAATCGACCATTTGTAACGTCTCGATGTCCTTACGTACCGGCGATAACGTGCCTCTCCATCCTAAGGATGTTCCAGCCCTTCGAGGGCAGTTTCGGTACGCCGAATTCGTCTCGGCGCGGGCACAATTGTCAAGCTGTGGTCGATTGGGTGGGAGCCGAAGCAAGAGTATTCCGCCGGAAGGGCGGTCACCAGGAAGTGCATGGTGGCCGCGAGCGAGGTGTCACGGTCCTCAGCTGGACGGGGGACTCGCTTTGATGGTGGATTGTATCCACAAGTTCTGTTTGTTGCAATCGCAGCGAGCCCCGTCTGACCAGCTTGGACCTGAAGTACCGGCGTCGGAGTGTCAAGTGTGATCGGGAACGCCTCCGTCGCCCTCTTGCGGTGGTACTGGACCGCCACGTACATGATCTGCTGAAGGGTAATGTGGTCTATACTTTACAGAGCGGCTAGGAAGGTAGCTGCCCGTAGCTCAGTCGTGGATTTTCCTTCTAACTAAGAACACTGGAATACATAAAACTTTATTCTTCTTCAAAGAGTTACGCTCACTAAGCATCCCTACGTCGGCCCAAGATACACGACCCCGATCTACGAGGGAGAACCGCGACAGTTTGGTGGAGAAGCAGGGTATCTTCTAGCCGAATTAGCGTGGGACGCTTACACAGAGTGAGCGGTTGAAGAAGAAGCTCGGCTACGGAGAGCGCGAGCGAAGGAAAAAGGGAGTGGGAATGCTATGAGCACCCACGGATGGTCCGGCGACGGACAAGAGGAAGAAACTGGACAAGGCTGGTCTCCTCCTTTGGAAACGGGCGTTACTGGCCTCGCCGAGATACTCGAGGACGATGAGGAAGTCGGGGACGCCACCAGGGGAGATGCCGAAGAGGGAACGCCTGGGGTTGAAGGACAAGGTGGCGAGGCGGGACTCGAAACGATCCGCATTGAAGGTCCGCGCGAGGAGGGACCCGAGAACCGAGACGAGGGAGGAAGCCTCTATGGACCGGCGCCTCTCTCGCCTAGGACCTTGGCACGAGGCGAGTCCGTCTTGGAGACGCCTCGAGGGCGTGAACTGTTCTATGAATTTCTCGCCGGGATAGCGGGACAGCCTGCCCCGAGCGAAGGACCGGCTCAAGGTCATGGAACGCCTGCTGTCTCGAGGGTGGCTACTGACGCGGCGAGACCCCGGGTAGGAATGACGATCACGACTGACCCGTCTCGACCGTCGTTGGCGTCGTTAGAGCGTCCTCAGAGTGGGGATCCGACGTTGCTTCAGCCTGGAGTGGCTACGGACCGCCTGGACAAGACAAGTGGAAGCGTTCCCTCAACTCAGCCCGATAGAGCGGGGGGTGTACCGGCTTATGAGGCTCACGGTGGAATTGGCGCGCGATCTGGAGGTCGTAGAGCAGATTCCTGGAGAGAAGCATCCGCAAGGGGTGAGGGGACTGCTCCTACTCAGGAGGGAGTTGGCCTGACTGCTGACCCTTCCCTCCAAGCGTTCCTAGTGAATGTTGTGAGCCAGGCGATGCAACAATTGTCTACGGAGAGCCGACCTTCGGCGGGACCGCCTCGTCCACCCTTGACCGGACTTTTGGCGCGAACAAGGGACGCTAGTCAAGGAGATGGTGGTCAGACCCGGAACGAGGTCGCATCCCCGTTTCGGAACGCCTCTGCGTCGAAGGAAACTCTACGGATAACCGTGTCTTCTCCGGTGGGGATGCCTATGGCGGCGATCCCGTCGTATGGTGGTGTGTCGATTCAGACGCAAAGTGGGGGTCTGGGCTACGGAAGAGCAGGACCGCTCCACCCGGAGGCGTTCTATCCGCCGTTTCAGCCGCCGATGACCTCAACTGCCGGCTGGGGCGCAATGACTCCTGGGACGGTCCCGGCGTGGTCCCATGCTATGGGTTCGCGGACGCTGGCTACGGTCCAAGCGTTCTAAGGTCTGGCGGGAGGCAGCGGACGATACGGGCTCGACGGGAACGCCTATGCTCTTCGAGGAGACCCTCCTGGTACTCCGGCCCTGAGAAGTTCTGCGCTTCGGGATATTCCCTATATAGGTATCCCGACCGAGTTGCGGAACGCGGTGAAAGTCATAGTTCCTTTCTACTCCGATACGGCTACTAGTGAGAGGTCCGCTGCTTTCTGGAGTTCTTTCGAACGATGCACTTACGGCATGGATGATCAGATGAGATTGACGGCGTTCGAACAGTGCTTGAAGGGGAAGGTGGGCCAAGCGTGGTGGTATAATTCGGTCATCAGGGACTTTGAGACGCTTCGGGTGAAATTCCACAATCGCTTCATCTGCCAGACGCCTGGGCAGCTGTGGGAACGCCTCAAGACGGCTAAGCGGAACCGTGGAGAGTCAGCCGAGGAATGGGGGGGCCGCATCTCTAAGATGTGTGATGCTCTGAACTTCCACGAGCCTCGTATGCGATTCGAGTTCTTCTTGGGAGGCATTCGGAACAAGCAACTGAGGGCCGCCTTGAATGCGAGCATGGTAACGACGATTCCGGAGGCGTGCTCCCTGTTGCTATACAAGAATCTGCATCTACCTGTTGAGGAGGACGACGAGTTTGCTGGCGAGGGAACGCCTCCTGCTGGAATGGGTGTTGTGGCGTCGACCCAGACTCAAATGCTCCAACAGCTACAGCTGATGAATCAGACCATGCAGAAACAACTGCAAAGTCCTGGGCATATCAGTGCCGTAGCTCCAGCTACCACGTCCTCTGCGCCCAGCGGAACGCCTACGGACGGTTCTCAGGGTGCAACCCTCGGACCGCTTCGCATTCGCCTCGGGCCTGATACTCGGACTACGGAAGGCGAGGTAGTGTGTGGTCGGTGTGAACGCAAGGGCTGTAGCCGTGAGAATTGTCCAAGAGGAAAGGGTCGCTGCAACCGCTGTCAGTGTGAAGGGCATTTCTCTATGGAGTGTAATTGGCCAAGACCACAGGGTAACTACCAAGGCGGGAATCGCCGAGAACCGGAGTGCTTCTTCTGTCATGAGAAAGGTCATACAGTGACGAGATGTAATGAATTGGGGAAGCTCCGTGGTCTGTTGGGAACGCTTCCCTCGGATGGAACGCCTGCAGCCACCAACAAGTCCCAACAGTGAAGGGGGCAGGAGGAAGGGGAAGGACGTGTCGCTCCTTCCTCTTGCCTGGTTGGCGACACGACGAGAGATGAGGGTCTGCAGAACGATGGAGTGACCTGTGGACCGAAGAGGGCTCTCGAGGAGATAACGAGAAATGATGATAGTGCTCGAGGCGTTCCCGTCGAGGGCACAAGGATTGAAAATGGCGATACTAAGACTGGAACGGGTATAATGAAACCTGTTGGTCTTGATGACGGAAAAATGGAAAACTGTACGGAAGAGTCTACACAGGGATATGATGACATGGCAGAATCAACGGAACGATTTACTGCCGCGGAAGGAGCTATGGAACGCTCCATGGATACGCCTGACGTCGAAGAAGGAGCAACGGAACGCTCTCAGGCGGCGTTAGGAGACGAAGCTAAGTTTTTGGAGAAGAAGGAGACCGGAGAGCCGTCCTACGATACTGGGAAATACAGGGACGCCCTTCGTACGGGTGCGGAAGACGCAGAGAGTGTCGTGACTGGTCAGCAGTCGTCTATGGTTGGAGCGCTACAGGCGAACACAGCGGAGTCTGGTGTTCGCGAGGCCGATGGAGGGGGTACTCACGGAACGGTACCCGCGCGTGGTTATCAACGCCTATTTACGGACAGGGAGCTGGATATGCTCGAAGGGAGAGGCGTTACTACGACCAAGACGGAGCTGGAGGAATACGACAAGGAACTCGAAGATCGGTTGTTCCCGTTAGACGAAGTAGCAATTCGACGACGAGCGGAACGGAACGCCGAGGGGCAAGGGCAACCGAGACTAGAGGATCTGAGCGTCGAGTTAGGAATACCTGTGGATGTATTGGAACGCACTAGAGATGTCTCGACCGGGGACCTCGACACGCCTGAATACTGGCTGGATTGGTACTCGGAGGCACTCGAGAAGTCGGCTGAGGCGAAGCGTCCCAATCGGGACTTCCGAGGAGGTGAAAGGGGGAACGCCTCGGAGACCGGAGTGGTAAATTCCGTGTCTGCGAGCGAGGAGAACACCGTGTCTTTGGAGGGATTAGCGAAAGACGCTACGGAACGTGAGTTCATGCGGAACGTGTGCATGAGCCTTGAGGAGGTTAGTGCTCCCATAGTGAGAGATGCTGAGGTCCCGGAGGGAACGGGAACGCCTCTGTTTAGCTGGCGTTCCACTGTTCGTCGCTGGGTTTACCAGTCTCTGAAACGGACTTTGAAGGAAGGGGAGGGACCGCCGCCCGAGGGGCAAGAAGAAGAGGGCCTTGGGGACGAAATTACCCCCTTGCGTGACAAAGAAGAACCTGGACTGAACACACGGTCGCTGCGGGACCACCTGCTGGAAATCGATGGAACGCTGGAGGAGGCGTTCTTGGACCAAGTTTTGAGGTGGGCTAAGCGGTACTACGAGGTAGAAGCCTCCGCGATGCGGGACAAGATGTTAAAAAGGGAACGGAGGAGATTGGACGACGAAGGAGATAGCCCTTTACTCCCGACCGCCGAGGCGTGCACCGGAAAGAGCGTGACCTTCGAGTTGCCGAACCAGGCACCCGAACCTGCGAAATCTGAAATAGTTGACGAAGCTCCCGAAGTCCTTACGGTTAATACGCGAAGGGCCCGGAGACCACGACGACGACCTGGCGTGGTCGAATTGTATCCGACTGGCGATGAGCGAGTCGTACCGGAGGGTAAGCGAGTAATATGCAGCGTTGGAGGAATGCAAGCGTGGTCGAGTGGCTTCATCGACTGTTGTCCGTCGCAAATGCTGGCTGATACCAGAGCTGTCGCCAGCCTGGTCGATAAACGAGTGCTGAAGAGGCTGGGGCGTTCCTCAGAGCCTCTGAGACCGTATCTCGGCAGCTTAGACAGTGTCTCTGGTCAAGCCATTCGCATAAAAGGCATCATTGACTTGCCTGTGACCTTGGGAACGCTTGAGAAGACACTTCCTTTCCTAGTGGCGGACCACTTGCACATCGACGCCATTCTCGGAACGGCCTCTCGAGAGGCGTTCCGTGCGGTAATTGATCTCGAAGAACAGACGATGACGTTGAAGGAGACTGGAGAGGTGCTCCCACTAGGAGGTACACGAGTGGAAGAGACCTACGCGGCTACTGCGGCTTCGCTTGTGCGTCTAGGACCTGGCCATCAAGCGCTGGTCCGCGCTGACGTTCGTGGAACGCTTGCGGATAACTCTGCTGTGCTGGTGGAAGGCGTTCCAGGAACGGATGGGTCCTTTAGGGTGGCTAGAACGCTATGTACTGTTACGGAAGGCTCTGTGTTAGTGGAAGTATGTAACGCGACTATGGAGGAGGTCGCGATTGAGCCTGGGAGCTACGTCGCTGCGGTCACGCTGGTACCGAAATCCGCTTTCGAGGTCAAGGTCCATGGTCGAGAGGCGTCCCCCGGGACCATCAGTTCTGCGCTGCGTCCGGTTCGTGGGAACGCCTCCGATGGTAAGCGTAAGGAAGACGTGGAAATGGCTGCCGCTTTGTTTGACAGCGAGGAAGACGATTTTGGTGTGAATTTTGAAGATTCGTCGCTGGGAACGGAACAACGGAGACTCTTCGCAGAGATGTTGGCAGGATTCCGAGATTTGTTTTTCTAAGAAGCCTGGGAGAACGGATCTTTTGGAGTTTAGTATCGACACCGGAACGCATATGCCGATTAAACAACCTCCGTATCGGGTGTCCAAGGCTGAGGGGGACGTTATGGAATCGGAAATACAAGAGTACCTGGATCTTGGTCTGATTAGACCGTCCACGAGTCCTTAGGCAAGTCCGGTACTGATGATACGAAAGCCTGACGGTGGAATCCGCTTTTGTATCGACTACAGGAAGCGAAACGCGGTCACGGTGAAAGACTGCTACCCTATGCCTTTAATTGACGACATCCTGGGCGTGTTGGGGAACGCCAAGCTATTTTCTACGATGGACATCGCTTCGGGATATTGGAACGTTCCCGTGGACCCCGACAGCATAGAAAAGACAGCGTTCACTAGCAAATTTGGACTCTATGAGTGGCTAGTGATGCCGTTTGGCCTATGTAACGCCGTACCTGCGTTTGAACGCCTCATGGAGAACGTATTGGTTGATCTTAAATGGAGGACGTGCCTGGTCTATTTGGATGATTGTGTGGTCTTCAGCGATGACTTTCCGACCCACTTGACTCGCGTGCGCCAGGTCCTGGAACGCTTCCGAAGTGCTGGTTTCAAACTGAAGATGAAGAAATGCCATTGGGGACGGAACCAAGTGGCGTTCCTGGGACACATCGTGACTCCCACCGGTATTTTACCGAACCCGGAAAAGGCAAAGGCTGTGATGAACATCAACAGGCCGCATGATCTTCATACTGTCAGGGCGTTCCTAGGGCTGACTAGCTACTTTAGGCGCTATATACCTGGGTTCGCGGCGATTGCGGCACCGTTGGAACGCCTCAAAGAGAAGGGGGTAGCGTTCCGATGGGACGACGACTGTGAGGCGGCGTTCCGTCAGCTGCGGCGAGCTTTAGTGAAGCCTCCTATACTGATATATCCGGACTTCAAGAAGAGATTCAAGCTTTACGTGGATTCCTCGCACTTGGCAGTTGGAGCGTGCCTAATGCAAGAAGTTGAGAGGCGTGACCGAGCCATCGCGTACGCTAGCAAGATGCTTGTTGGATCGCAGCGAAATTGGATCAACAATACCAGTGGGACAACGGAGATTGAGTGCTGGGGAATCGTGTGGGCGACGCGCAAGTTTAGGTGCTATTTGGACCATGCAGAATTCGACTTGTACACGGATCACCAGGCTCTTACGTGGATATTTGGGGAGAATACCAGGACTTCGAACGCTAAACTAGCTCGATGGGCGATGGAGCTGTCACAGCTGCGTTTTAAGGTGTATCATAAACCTGGAACGTCTATGGGCCACGCGGATGGTTTATCGCGGTTGTATCATCGTCCCGACTCGGGGACAGTTAGCGCTATCAGGATGTCGGATCTTCTTAATGCGGACGCGGGCGCCTCGAGGGACCAGAATGGAACGCCTATGCCTAGTGGGAACGCTACGGGTACTTCAGTCGCAGTCGGGGAGCCGGATCAAGGCGTTCCTATAGTGGCCGATGCTGTTGATCCCGAGCCCCTGACCCAGGCTGAGCAGGAAGAAGATCTACAAGGGGGAGCTACGCCGACGACGCCGTCTCCTGTTGACGAATTTGGTTTGGACTATGACAAATTTGTGGCAGAGCAGGACCGCGTACCGTGGATGAAAGCTCTCAAGGCGTTCCTGCAGAGTGGTGCTTTGGTTCTCGATCCTCAGCTACGCGCGAGCGTTCTCAAGATGTCACCTCACTTACTGGTCCGGGACGGCGTGTTGATGCGTAGGGTTCACCTTGGGGCTCGTGCTGGGCCCGCCCGGACAATAAGCGTTCCTGCCGTGCCTCTACCGTTCATCGAGACGGTATTGCATTACTGTCACGCCGACATCTTTTCAGCACACCTGGGTAAGACGAAGACGGCTGACAAGGTGAGGAGGCACGCTTATTGGCCCGGATGGAAGAAGGACGTGGTCGAATACGTGCGGGAGTGTTCCATTTGTGGAGGTGGGAAGGGTCACAGACCCTGGCGAGCGGGACTAATGCAAAGGATGCCGGTCCAGTACCTGTCGGGCCCTTTCGCACTGTTGGTTGTGGACGCCATTGGACCGCTTGTGATTACTCCGCGTGGGAACAAGTATATCTTGGTATTTGTGGATTATTTTACGCGCTGGGTTGAGGCGTTCCCTGTGGCTTCGTTGGACACGATTACATTTGTGGATACAATGATTGAGGGCGTAATCTGCCGGCATGGAGTACCGGAACGCCTGTTTGTGAAACTGCTATTTCCGGTTTACGAGCGAA